>JABAYD010067940.1:0-15243 GCA_014822095.1 Diplotaxis tenuifolia | reverse complement strand
CCCCATCACTAATAAAACTTAGTAGTGTAGGATTGTGTATAAAGGAAGTTATAACCACTATAATCAAGCAATCTGTTGGAGATAAACATGAAAGATTAGCTTAGAGAATAAGTTATATTTATCCTATTCAGAGTTAGTTTAGGATAATTATGTAAAACCTAATGAGTTTAGGTTTTATCTATATCTATATAAAGAGGTGCAAGAGTTGTTGCATACCTTTAAGAGTTTGAGATTGTGTTTGTGGCACTTAAGGTTTTTGAGTGTTTCCTTAAGAGATAATAAAGAGAGTTCTTTGTTGAAGCTATTTCACGATCTTAAATCCTACACTTGGTATCAGAGCCAGGTAAGGAGGACTAACCATTGGAGACATAATACCGGTGACAACACAGAAAGAAGGAGATCTTCGATAAAGTGTCCAATGTTAAACGCGACTAACTACACTGTATGGGCCATACGAATGAAGCTTTTGCTTAAAGTTAATGGAGTATGGGAGGCAGTGGAGAACGAATCTAATGAAGCAAAGAAAAACGACATGGCAGTAGCTCTGTTGTTTCAATCGATCCCTGAAGCTTTGATTCTACAAGTCGGGGAATTGGATACGGCCAAGAAGCTGTGGGACGCAATCAAGGCGCGTCATGTTGGGGCTGAAAGAGTAAGGGAGGCGAGGCTACAGACTCTTATGGCTGAGTTCGATCGTCTCAAGATGAAGGACAGCGACACCATAGATGACTTTGTTGGAAAGCTTTCCGAAATCTCATCTAAGTCAGCTGCCCTAGGAGAAACAATGGAAGAGATCAAGTTGGTGAAGAAATTTCTCAGTGGCTTGCCAAGGAAGAAATATATTCATATTGTTGCTTCTCTTGAGCAGATCCTTGACCTAAAGACAACTAGCTTTGAAGATATCATTGGTCGTATGAAAACATATGAGGAGCGCATTTGTGAAGAAACAGACGACCAAGCGGATAACCAAAGCAAGTTGATGTATGCAAACAGTGAATCAAATCGTGGTGATTACAGAGGAAGGGGCCGAGGAGGAAGAAACAGTCGAGGTAGAGGTCGGGGTCGATCTCACTGGGAAAACCGAGATGAAGCAAAAACCTATTGGGAAACACGAGATGCTTCCAAGTTCACATGCTTCAGGTGCGATAAGGTGGGACACTTTGCAGCATCGTGTCCTGATAGACTGCTTAAGTTGACCCTAACGGCAGACAATAAAGATGAAGATACAGAGGAGGCTGATGCTTTGATGATGCATGAGATAATGTATCTCAACGAGAGAAACGTACGTCCCAAGGAATTTGAGTCAATTTTCGATGGAGATAGAGTGTGGTACTTAGACAACGGTGCAAGTAATCATATGACGGGTAATAGAGGTTACTTCAAGTCATTAGATCAAACTGTCACGGGGAAGGTGAGGTTTGGAGATGATTCGAGAATTGACATCAAAGGGAAGGGCTCCATACTCTTTATCAGTCAAAGCGGAGGAAAGAAGTTGTTATCAAACGTGTATTACATTCCTAACCTAAAGAGCAACATCATCAGCCTAGGTCAGGCTATTGAAGCTGGATGTGATATAAGGATGAGAGGTGAAAGCTTGACATTGCATGACAAAGATGGAGTTCTCATTGTGAGGGCTACTAGGTCGTTGAACAGATTGTATAAGGTGTCTATGGAGATAAGTGATCCAAGGTGCTTACAACTGGCTACTCCAAGTGAATGTGCACAGTGGCACGCAAGACTAGGTCACATTGGGACTGAAGCCATGAAACTGATGATGCAGAAGGAGCTAGTCTTGGGGATACCAAATATCAACATGGGAAAGGAAACATGCGATTCATGTCTATTGGGTAAGCAGGCGAGACAGTCCTTTCCGCAAGCAACCACGTTCAGAGCTTCAGAAGTACTAGAGCTGGTGCATGGCGACTTGTGTGGCCCCATTACACCATCAACCGCAGCAAGGAACCGATACATACTAGTTCTTATAGATGATCATTCCCGTTACATGTGGTCAATACTCCTAAAAGAGAAAGGTGATGCATTTGACAAGTTCAAAAGCTTCAAAGCTACGGTTGAGCATGAAACAAAGCGGAGCTTAAAGATTTTTCGAACAGATAGGGGTGGTGAATTCACATCTTCAGAGTTCAACATGTTTTGTGAGAAATCAGGGATACAAAGACAGCTAACAGCTCCATACACCCCACAGCAAAACGGAGTGGTGGAGAGGCGAAACATAACACTGATGGGTATGACTCGAAGCATTCTTAAGCACATGAACGTACCAAATTACATGTGGGGTGAAGCCATACGACATGCCACTTATCTGT
The DNA here is from genome assembly GCA_014822095.1 of Diplotaxis tenuifolia. Taxonomy (NCBI): domain Eukaryota; kingdom Viridiplantae; phylum Streptophyta; class Magnoliopsida; order Brassicales; family Brassicaceae; genus Diplotaxis; species Diplotaxis tenuifolia. The sequence goes on along the minus strand of JABAYD010067940.1, from coordinate 12,919 downwards.
TGAACCGTGTGACGAAAAGAAGCCTCCTCTCGCAGACTTCATACGAGGTGCTTAAAGGGAGAAAACCTAGCGTCAAGCACTTACGGGTCTTTGGCTGTATCGGATACACAAAGGTGGATGCTCAGCACCTACGGAAGCTGGACGACAAATCAAAGGTGCTTGTGCATCTTGGGACTGAGCCTGGTTCTAAGGCTTATAGAATGTTGGATCCAACGACTAGAATAATAGTGGTTAGTAGGGACGTTGTCTTTGACGAATGCAAAGCGTGGAAGTGGAACAATTCCGGTGAAGAAATAGAGGAATCAGGCACATTTACCTTCCCGTTGAGTAACGTGGGAGACACGATTGAGAATACGCCAGTGGATGAGAAAGAAATAAAAAATGAGGCGAGTAATGAAGAGGAAGGTGATGAGAATTCACATGTTACTGAGAACTCAAGTAGTGATAGTGAACCAGCACAAGAGCTACGGAGGTCAAAAAGAACTAGATCAACTCCATCTTACTTGAGTGACTATGTTCTTGTTGCTGAGGAAAAAGGAGAGAGACTGTTGCTGCTTATTAATGAGGAACCGTGTAACTTTGAGGAAGCTATACGAGAAAAGGTGTGGAAGGAAGCATGTGAGGATGAAATGGAATCAATCATAAAGAACGGAACGTGGGACTTAGTGGACCTGCCTGAAGAAGCTAAATCAATAGGTCCCAAGTGGATCTTTAAAGTGAAGCGAAACTCAGACGGGACCATTAACAAACACAAGTCGAGACTGGTATCGAAGGGTTACATTCAGAGACACGGGATCGACTTTGAAGAGGTCTTTGCGCCGGTTGCAAGAATTGAGACGGTTAGATTCATCATCGGCCTCGCAGCCTCCAATGGATGGGAAGTGCACCATCTAGATGTCAAAACAGCATTCCTTCACGGAGACCTGAAAGAATACGTGTACGTTGCACAGCCTGAAGGTTTCGTTGTAAGGGGAAGTGAGAGAAAAGTGTACAAGTTAAAGAAGGCTCTTTATGGCCTGAGACAAGCTCCGAGAGCTTGGAATGAGAAACTAAACAAGGAACTGGCCAAGTTGCGTTTCATCAAGTGCTCAAAAGAGCCATCTTTATATCACAGGCGCATGAGTGGATCTCTCTTGTTGGTGGCTGTGTACATTGATGATCTTCTCATAACCAGATCCAACATTGACATGATTCATGAGTTCAAGAGAGAGATGTCTGCTGTATTTGAGATGAGTGACTTAGGTCTGTTATCTTACTATCTCGGCATCGAAGTTCAACAACGCAAGGATGGTATAACCTTGAGTCAAGAACGTTACGCGGTGAAGATACTTGAAGAGACGGGAATGGCATACTGCAACGCAATTCGCACACCAATGGAAGCTGGTTTGGTTCTATCTAAGGCCCGAGATGAGCAAAAGGTCGATGAAAAAGAGTTCAGGAAAAATATCGGCTGCTTACCCTATTTGTTACACACTCGTCCTGATCTAGCATTTAGCGTGGGTCTACTGAGCCGGTACATGCACGAGCCTAAGACGTCACATGCAGCGGCACTGAAGGCGATACTGAGGTACTTAAAGGGAAGTAAAACTTATGGTTTGTTCTTCCCGCGAGGAAGCAAGATGGAGCTGATTGGGTACAGCGATAGCAGTCACAACATAGACGAAGATGACGGGAGAAGCACGACAGGACAATTTTTCTACTTGAATAAGTGCCCCATCACGTGGTGTTCTACGAAACAAGACACGGTGGCTCTCTCCTCCTGCGAAGCTGAGTTCATGGCAGCTACAGAAGCAGCACGGCAGGCTATATGGCTACAAGAACTTCTATGCGAGATCACAGGTTGGCGTGCAAGAAGGTTACAATGTACATTGACAACAAATCCGCCATTGCTCTCACAAAGAACCCAGTGTTCCACGGACGAAGCAAGCATATTCACAAGCGCTAACACTTCATCAGGGAGTGCGTTGAGAATGAACTGATCGACGTCCAACACATCCCAGGTACTGAGCAGAAAGCAGACATTCTAACAAAGGCCCTTGGGAGAAACAAGTTCAAAGAAATGAGAGATTTTGAGGGAGTTCAAGACATAGCTAATTTCAAGTTTACGGGGGAGAATGTTGGAGATAAACATGAAAGATTAGATTAGAGAATAAGTTATATTTATCCTATCTAGAGTTAGTTTAGGATAATTATGTAAAACCTAATGAGTTTAGGTTTTATCTATATTTATATAAAGAGGTGCAAGAGTTGTTGCATACCTTTAAGAGTTTGAGATTGTGTTTGTGGCACTTAAGGTTTTTGAGTGTTTCCTTAAAAGATAATAAAGAGAGTTCTTTGTTGAAGCTATTTCACCATCTTAAATCCTACACAATCCTCTTTAGTCTCCTTCACCTTATAGACCTCTTGATTCCCCTTGGCATGGAAGTGATTCTTTGCTGCCAAAAAAAATAAAGCACATAACAGAAGAAAATAGATCTTTCGGATAGTAGGAAATTGGTCAAGCCATTTAGAATCAAGAAAATGTTCACTTCGACTTCCTCCACTCATCTCTAATTTGACTTGTTTTTCGACTCGGACTCTGAATTGCTATGACGGTTGCTCTATTGTGTCCATATTTATACATAGGAACAAGTTTTAATTATATTCCATCATCAATAACATAAACATTTAATTTAAACTGATAAGAATCAGTTCCATTAATCTAAAAGGTACAGTGTTTTCGGATTTTGAACTTTCAAAAGTAGTTTATTATAATTTGTGTGTTTGACACATCTAAAGTTTTATAGAAAAAGATAAATCTAGTCTCCTATTTCAGATATAATGTTAATCTATATTTTTATTCTTTGACTAAAGTATATCTTCATACATTTTGAAATTGTATTATATGCAAACCAGATTTAATAATCTTTAAATTAAAAACAATTTTGTGAAAAATACAAAACTTATGCTAAATACATTCAAAAATGTATACTTTTTGTTTAGTAAAAGGAATATTTTACATTAAGAAAATACAGATTTGTCAGATTTGGAATATGTCTCTTTTAATAACAAAAATAAATGTATATTTTTGTTTTGTTGGTGATTAAATCCAGAATTTTGAAATAATATGTAAATATCAAGAATGGCATTTCAGTATGTGATGGTTATGTGATAAACGAACATATATGAAACTGCACCAGGATAACTTTTGCTAGTGGATAGTTAAATGTATAACATTGATATAAGACAATGGACATATATCTGATAATAGTCTTTTAATAACATAAGACATACTATGATTTTCTTTTACAACAAAGACACTACTTTATTAAGTTTTGTCACAATATTATTCTCATGCTTAGTAGATGTTCATTTACTCAAAAGTCCAGCGAAATCCAAAACCGGTGTGCTTCACCTAGTAGCCTACCATATCCAAATCTCAACAAGTATGCACTGACTTGTATATAAACTATTAATCTTGTGATACTTAATCAACTAAAGTAGATAGTTTGGATACAAACTTCCATACGGCAGTACATAATAATATATGATCACTACATGACACTCAACAAAACATCAATGATATTCTATAACACTAGTATTATTGTAAGTCATAACGCGTCATATGTCAATGGTTTATCCAATGATTCTCTTCGCATTTTATAATCCCCACATACAAAAATGTCGGCACCACCATTGGCCCTTTTCAACTAATTGGCTAGCTCTTTTTATTCTTCCCCATTCGCTTTAGCTCGCTTCGAAAAGTTGACTACCCAAAAAGGAGAAAGAAAAAAAAAAAGACAACGATCACAACTTTCAGATTGTGAAAACATAGGAATGTTAGAAAAACTTAAGAACAATGAAACATTAGAACACTTAATCTTCACTATTCTTGCAAATGCTGTGCTCAATCTCTTCTTCTTCTCCATAAGGACTGTCCAAAGCCCTCTTCTCCTGCTCTTCATCAGCCACCTTACAGCTCCCATTTTGACCCCTTAATTTCCCATTCTTCTCATTTCTCTCCACCCTTCTTTTCAACTCCTCCAACAACTCCCCCACAGCTTACATCAGCCGGCGTAATCACCGCCTTATCCACCACCCTCTCAAGCTCCTTCAAAACATCCTCGCTTAACTCACCTTCCTCGTACCCGAAGTAGTACCCCAAGTAGTTCCCCAACAAGATCTTCACCGAATCAAACGTACAGTAACTCATGCGCACATGCATATCCATCCTCCCACTTCTAAGCAACGCAGGATCAAGCTTCTCATCAATATGATTGGTCGTAAACACAAAGATCCTCTCACTTCCACAACAAGACCAAAGCCCATCAGTAAAGTTCAACAAACCAGACAACGTAATCTTGTCCCCACTCCCCTCATCACCTCCTAAACCAAACCCGGTTAACATCATCTCCGGTTCGCTTTCTTTGTTATTCCGGTTCTCTAAATTAATCGAACAGTCTATATCCTCGATCACAAGAGCATCTGCATAAGAGGTTCAAGGAGGGGGGGTCACACAGATTTCGAAAAAAAAATATTAAACTAATAAACAGTAACGAACTCGTCTCGCAGCAGGTCCCCACAGCGAACCCGGTTCATCACTGTTTCGCGGGCCTCATGTCACGCGGCGGCCCGCGATTGGTTCGATTATTATTATTTTCTTTTGAACAAAACAAACAAAAAAAATTAAAATAATAATAATTTTACATGGGAAATGGGGATTAGGGGGGGTTTTCCAATAGAGATGCCCTTAGAGCTCATCTTCATCAACAACTTCCTCAACTTCGAGTTGCTTCTCACCTCCGTGAGCTCAAGATCATACACATCGTAGCCAAGATAGTTAGCCATGGCGGCGATCATACTGGATTTCACCGTCCCAGGTGGTCGTATAACAATAACCTATCAGAAGCTCTTTGATCTTAGGCTTCCTGATCAATCGCAATCTAGGATCTCTTTCTTCCTTTCTATTTCTCCTCTCTCCTCATTTCTTCTCCTTCTTCTTCTTCTTCTTTTTAAACCTTCAATATATCCATGGCTGCCACACTTCCCACATCCGAGAAACCATCCGGTGTCAATATATCCATGGCTGCCACACTTCCCACATCCGAGAAACCATTCGGTGTCAATATAGTCTTGTGATCAATGGAATAGACATTGATTCAGTCCATCTTACATGGTATCAGAAGCTCTTTGATCTTACGCTTCCTGATCAATCGCAATCTAGGATCTCTTTCTTCCTTTCTATTTCTCCTCTCTCCTCATTTCTTCTCCTTCTTCTTCTTCTTCTTTTTAAACCTTCAATATATCCATGGCTGCCACACTTCCCACATCCGAGAAACCATTCGGTGTCAATCAGATTCGAGCATACATTCCCATTGTGCTGGATCTCGACAAGATGAATTATGATGTGTGGAGAGAGATATTCGAAACTCATTGCCTCTCCTTTGGTGTCTCAGATCATCTTGATGGCTCCTCTGTTGCCACGCCAGCAACTGAGAAAACATGGAAAGAACGAGACGGACTCGTCAAGATGTGGATTTACGGTACGATTACGGATTCACTTGTTGAAACAATTCTCACTCCAAAGAGCAATGCACGAGACCTTTGCCTAGCTCTTGAGAATTTGTTTCATGATAACAAGGAGAACAGAGCTCTCCAACTCGAGAATGAGCTTCGTACAATCACTATCGGCGACATGACAGTTCAAGAGTACTGTCGCAAACTCAAATCTCTTTCTGATCTCCTTACCAATGTCGACTAGCCGGTAACAGATCGCCAACTGGTGATGCATTGTCTCAATGGCCTCAATGACAGTTTGAAGGGATTCACAACGTCATAAGGCATCAATCTCCCTTCCCCACCTTTCACACAGCACGATCAATGTTACTTGCAGAAGAAGAAAGACTCACCAAACAAGTCAAACCTGATGTTACTAACAACCGACAGATCCTCTTCCCCTCAGTTGCTCTATGCCGCAGATAACGCACCTTCCGACTCCTCCACACGCAACAACAACAGAGGAAACAACAATCACACCAATCGCAACCGTAACAACAACAACTATAGAGGAGGAGGCTGTGGCAATCGTGGAAGACGGTGGAACAAAAACTATGCTCGTGCAAATTTCGCCTATCCTCCATGAACTTATCCACAACCATGGTCCTTCACGTACTACGCTGGAGGACAACCTATGATGCCGTTCGGAGCTCCATATCCTTCGGCTCCACTACCAGTGCCTACGCAGAAACAAAGCGGCATCCTTGCGCAAGCTCACCACCAGGCTCATGTTTCTTAAACAATTCTGCCTACAGCTGGATGTCCAACATTCATTCCGTAGACTCCTCCGCAAGCATTCAACACTATGAGTCTCCAAAATCTGGTTGATTCAGCTTGGTACATGGACAGTGGAGCTACAAATCACATCACATCCCAGCCAGGTACACTCACATCTGTGTTTAATAGGAGTATAACTCCTTCTGTCCGAGTCGGTGATGTATCTATTGTGCATGTTACTAAAATGGGAATGATGTGCATTCTTCTCCTTCTAAAAACCTTTTTCTTAAAAATGTGCTTCTCTGCCCTTCTTTTAATAAAAATTTTATTTCTGCCCAGCAATTTGTTACTGAAAATAATTGCACTGTCAAATTTGACCCGTTTGGTTTTACTGTTAAAGATCTTCCGACCAAGACCAAACTGCTCCGATGTGACAGCTTCGACCTCTCTACTCGGTGAAGCCTCACGCACCTCCGCCTCTTTCTCTTTCCGCGGACGGTCTTCTCTGGCATAGGCGTTTAGGTCACCCGGGTAGCTCTTTAAATCGTGTTTTTCATTCTTTGGGTTTTTCAAATAAAACTGCAGACATGACGTCTTTGTGTCATGCATGCAAATTGGGTAAACATGTTCGTCTTCCTTTATTTTCATCTTCAACTATTGTCAGTGAACCTTTCAAAATAATTCATTCAGACATATGGACGTCTCCAGTATCCAGTGTTTAGAGCTTTAAATATTATTTTTTGTTCTTGGATCACTACTCTCATTATGTTTGGGTTTATCCGTTACACCGGAAAAGTGATACGTTTGCTAAATACCTCCATTTTACAGCTTATATTCAAACTCGTTTCAACAAACGAATCAAATCTCTTCAGTGCGACAATGGTGACGAGTACACAAGTCGTGTCTTCCTTGACCATCTGGCCACCACCGGCACCACCATTCGCCTCTCATGTCCCACACATCACAACAGAAAGGACGTGCTGAGTGAATGCTTCGAACCATTAACAACCTTGTTCGCACTTTTCTCATTCAATTGAACATGCCAATCACTTATTGGGTCGAAGCACTATATACGGCAGTATACACTCTAAACCTTCTTCCTTCATCATCTATTAATAATCTCATTACCTTCTCTCGTTTGTTTAATCTTCCTATCTCTCTCTCGTTTGTTTAATCTTCCTATATCTTACTCTCATTTACGAGTGTTTGGCTGCCTTTGTTACCCTAATACTTTGTCTACCTCCTCTCACAAACTTGATCCTCACTCAGTGGCATGTGTGTTTCTAGGTTACCCATCCAATCATCGTGGATATAGGTGCTTGGACATCGCCACTCGCAAAATCATCATATCTCGACACGTGACCTTTGTCGAGAATGTCTTTCCCTTCTCGGGGTTCCCTCCATTTCCGAGTCTTCCACCTTCTTCCTATGTCCGCCATCCCTGGCACCACCACCAATCATTCCGCCCACTTCTCTTCCTAATCACACGGCTGGCATCCCTCCGCCAACCAACACTCAAAATAATCATCCGATGGTCACTCGGAGCAAAACAACAGGGATCTCTAAACCTCGTATTCCACTTTCTCTCCATACAGACATTGTTTCTCCTCTTTTTTTTCTCATGTGCAGGCTGCAAAAGATCCTCACTGGAACGGTTCCATGAAAGAGAAACACGATGCTCATATTAAACGCGGTACCTGGGTACTTGTACCACGGCCACCACCGGGAACTAACATTCTTCGTTCTATGTGGCTATATCGTCATAAGTTTAATGATGGAACACTCAAAAGACACAGGTCTCGATTAGTAGCAAATGGGAAATCTTAGCAACCTGGCATCGACTGCGGGGAGACGTTCAGCCCAGTAATCAAACCAGCATATACGGGCCATTCTCCATCTTGTTGTAGCTCGTGACTGGCCTCTCAGACAACTTTACGTCAAGAATGCATTCCTTCACGGAGATCTTGAAGGGACATTCTACATGCACCAGCCACCGGCTTTCGTCGACAAAACTAAACCTAATCATGTTTGTTTACTAAAACGTTCATTGTTTGGCTTGAAACAGGCACCGTGCACTTGGTATACCCGCTTCTCATCAGTAGTCAGGCAACTCAGGTTTCACCAAAGTCGCAGCGACTCCTCCCTGTTTGTTCTTAACAAAGGCAAACAACTGGCGTGCATCCTCTTATATGTCGACGATATCATAGTTATTGGCTCAATGACGGCTCTTGTGGACTCTATCATCTCCGCTCTTTCTTCTGCGTTTGACATTACAGACCTAGGACGGCTTCACCACTTTCTCGGCGTTGCATTGACATTCGATGATATCGGCTTGTTCCTCAGCCAACAAAATTATGTTGTTGACATCCTTCGTCGAGCCTCCATGACGAATTGTAACCTTTCTCTCACTCCAGGGGATACAAAGGCTAAGTTAGCTGCTGATGATGGACCACCCGTTGCTGATCCTTCACTCTATCGAAGCTTAGCTGGTGCACTGCAATACTTAACATTTACTCGACCAGATATAGCATACGTAGTACAACAAGTATGTCTATTTATGCATGATCCGAGAGAACCTCAATTCACAACTCTCAAACGTGTCCTCCGGTACATCAAAGGCACTATCAAGCATGGTCTCTAAATCACCAAGTCATCTACAACTGACCTTGTCGCCTACTATGATGCTGATTAGGCAGGATGCCCCTCCACACGTCAATCTACTTCGAGCTATGATGTCTTCCTCGGTGATGGTCTTATCTCCTGGTCTTCGAAGCGTCAGAACACGGTCTCATGATCTAGTGCGGAAGAAGAGTATCGGGGTGTAGCAAATGTAGTAGCTGAAACAACATGGCTCTGAAACTTGTTCTTCGAACTTGGTTGTCCTCTCACCAAGGCCACTGTCGTGTATTGCGACAACATTTCGGCAGTCTACCTTTCCTCCAACCCGGTTCATCATCAACGCACAAAACACATTGAGATTGATATTCACTTTGTTCGTGAACGAGTTTCTTTGGGTCATATACGAGTGTTGCATGTTCCAACCCATCTTCAGTACGCAGACATCTTCACCAAAGGCCTGCCTTCTCCATTGTTCACACAATTTTGCTCCACTCTGAGCATTCGGGATCTCCACTCTGACTGCGGGGGAGTGTTAGTTAGGATATCACAGTATCCTAACAATAGTATAAAGTATATTCCATGTATATCTTAGATACGAGAGATACTGATAAGCATCAATCCATATATAAAATATAGTCTTGTGATCAATGAAATAGACATCGATTCAGTCCATCTTACAAGAAGAAAATGTGGTGTTGATATGATTGATTTAATTTTGAGATTTTGAGCAGAGTTCTTAGACAGCGAGTCTCTTGAGCAGAGTTTTTCTCGGAGAGTTGAGAAGAAAAAATAAAGGAGGAAGTCAAACAAAGTGGGTTTCCTCTCAATTTATACATACAATTGAATTTTATTTGCGTTGACAAACTTTTGGTTTCTTTTTTTGGGGAAAGTTTATAAAACACTTTCTAGAAAAAGTTTAAAAAATCTTTTAGATAATAAAGGAGAAGCTTTTAAAATATAGGGAGTTCATACTTCATAGGGCCATTTCTGATCTTTTTGGTAGCCAGAAAAAGAATTAAAAATAATTGGATCTATTATAGATGTAAACTAGGTAGTAATCCGCGTTCATGCCGGGAGTGAAATAGCTAATTACATTATTAATTTTATGTTGTATTAAGAGATTTTGTTGAATATATTTTTATTAGGAATATATATTGATATATCAGTTCAATTTAGATGATTTTTCCGGATTTCAAAATTTTTAGAATAAGATATTTAACTCGGATTCAAATATTTATAAATTTTGGTTTGGATTTGGTCGCATCGTAGCAGGTACAGTTTGATTTCGAGTTCGGATACTCATTTTAATTGTGTTTTTCTAACAAAAATCCAAATATATACTTAAATCCTCGAAATAAAAACAATATAAAACATAAAAATTGAATATTGTAAGACTAAATACTCAAATTTACAGAAAATATTCAAATTACATGTTAGAATGAAAAACAAATAGATATTTCAATATTTTTTATATTTTTTGTTATTTTTAAATATTTTCTTGTGACTATTTGATAATACGTATTTTTGAATATCTATAGATATAAAATTAAATAATAATTAATGTATTTAAATATATAATTGTGATGTAGATATTTTAGGTATCCAAAACATTTCAATTTGGATCAGATTCAGGTCTGATTATCTGGATATTAAAATTTTAGATCCATCTAAGTATTTAATCATTTTTAGTTTGTGTTTACTATTATTTTTCAATCAAGTTCGGTTCAGTTTTCCGGATATATATATGTTTACCTGAACTTACTTTCTTCTACTAATACCAAAAAAAAATAAGTGTGAAACAAATATTTTGAGCATATTTTACATATATAATTATTAGACCATACTAATACCAATAAAAACTATTGGGCATGGTGTTAATATTGTTAGGGATGTTTCTAAATTGACGTAGTCTATAACTAATAACTTGTACTTTTTTATAATGTTATTTAGTAAATATTATAGAAACAGGATACAATCGAGTGAAAGAAACTTATGGTACCATCAAAAGTAATGTGATCTCTTTACTTGTAACCTAAATTGTGTTTTTAAATCAATTTTTTGAATTTTCTTTCTTTTAAAAGTTGTTATAATCTCTATTTTTCTAACAATTTTGATTTTGTTTTAAATTCTTGGTCTTATATGAAAACCTTATAAAATAAGTAATATTTTGTAAATGAAGATTAAGTTGTGTTTGTTGTTTTTCACTTTAGTTTTTTTAATTCATAAAAATTCAAAATTATTTGTTGATTTGGTATACATAAACTTCAACTATAGTCAAGTTCGGAAAGTACAAAACTTTTAATGATTTTGTATTTTTTCAACAAATATATTTTCGTAGTTACACAGAGGTAATTTCAACTCATTAATGCATAAGTTATATATGTATAAACTAAAGATATATTATTTAAAAAATTAGTGTTTAAAACACATTAAATTATGAGTTAATAATTAATGTGGGAACCTATTAATTACAAAATCATTACAAGGTCAACATTTATTACAATGTTTCTCACGTGATGCTTTGACCAAAAAGAAGGAAAGACATTAAATTTTTATAAAAAGATTTTTTAACTCAAGATGGAGATATATGACTAGATATATACTCACGATTTTGTCAAGAATTGAATGTTATAGATTTTGCCAATGATACAAGATTATTGTCCATTTAAAGCCACTGATATACTTCCCCGTTCCTGAAAATAGGATTTTCTCAAATTTTCACGTTTATTAAAAATGTAATAAATATTTACAATTTACTTTACTATTTTAGAAACGAAGGGAGTAGTAAAAGTGAACAAAATGGCTGATGTGTGAAAAATAAAGGTGAAGAAGTGATAGGACTTTTCTAATTATTCAAAGATCTGCTGACAATTAGATTTAATGTTAAATGATTTTTTAGAGATTATAGTTACAGATTACGATTAATTGCTTTTTATTAACAATATGCATTACAGCGGGTTTAAATGCAAATGGTGACATAACAAATGTATTATCACAAACAGTCAACTAATTAATAGTTTCTCCTTTTTGTAAGATGTTAATAAATTTGCGTTTTGTTTTAATTTATTTGTATTTTCTAATTCTGATGAAATTTTTTTATATATTTACCGGGTCTTTAAATTTTCTCTACTTTATTTGTTAAATTTTTAGTTTAATATTAAATAAAAAATTATGAGATAAAAACAATATTTTTTATTTATTTTAGAATCTAGAATTTATAAGAAATTTTGCAGTTACTTTAAGACACATTAATTCAGTCTATAGGCAAACCAATAATTATTCTTTGCATTAATCAACACCATTTTAGATTAAGAAAAATATTAGAGAGTAATTATTTACTAAGGACTCAGTGAAAATAACGTTTATCGGAGTTAGGGCTGGGCAAATAAACCGAACACGAAAATCCGAACCGAATCCGATCCGATAAAAATGAATACGAACCGATCCGAACCCGACATAAATACCGAATGGATCTTATTTTATGGTATTTTGGGTTATGGGTATTATCCGAACCGAACCAGAATCTAAATGGATATCCGATAGGATCCGAAACATTCAAAATTTCAAAAAAACATTTGTACCAAATATGATCTTAATTCCTAATACATATCCAAAACACTTTAAGATATTATTGAATATCTAAAATAATTATCTATTACTTGAAGGCTGACAGTTAATGGTGGTGGTTAAAACTTAGATTTTTTTTAGATTTTGGTTTTGTTTTCATTGAATAATGTTTTTCATTTCATTTCATGAGAACTTGATTTTCGTTTTATGCTTTCATTTATTTGGTTTTCTTTCTATAATAACTATATTTCCTTTTGTTTGATTTTCTACGATGAAATTTGATGTTTTTTCTTATTTTGAATCAATTTTATTTATGTTTTGGTTATAAAATAGGTAAAAGTCATGTATTTTAAATCCGAAAATCGGTTTTACTTATGTTTTGATTACAAGGTAGGTACAAATCATGTATTTTTAGACCGAATAACCGATTAGGACCTGAACCCGAAAGTATAACGGGTCATACCGGTTCTTTGAAGATTTA
>JABAYD010067936.1:0-10900 GCA_014822095.1 Diplotaxis tenuifolia | reverse complement strand
TCTTTTCGATGAGGGTCTCTAAAACGATGTGGACACTTTCTGGAGCCTCGATTAGTCACTTTTATTAGTATATATTTCTTACATATTTGTTTTAAAATTATTTATTTGTAGTTTTTTGGGTGTGATATTTATTTCTTACTTATTTTATTTATTTATTTATTATAGTTTTTGTTACAATAAGTACGTGTTCTTAAAATTTAAAATGTAAAATGCTTTCAAAAAGTGCTATTTAAAAATATATATTTTCACATTTTTAGTTTGATTCTAGTTTTATTAAAACATTCATCAGTTGTATTTCATAAATTTTACAACTGACTGGACTATATTGTATTTCTATTTTAATATATATACTTCTTATTCATTATATTTTTAGTGAAAATGTGTATATTATATTTATGAAGTAATGTTTCGCATCTGAACCTTCACATTTGGAGTTATAAGGCTTAATATCGATTATACTCGTAATTAATAATAAATAAATATTTTTATTAGATAACTTTCATAAATTGTCCAGAAAATAAAATTATATTTCTAAAATAAAAGAAAATTCCAATATATATTATGTCGCTATCCGAAAATGAAATTTTAATCAAAACTATTAATATAATTAAGAAACTGAAAGATGTATAAACACTACTAAGTAATAAAATTCAAACTTTGTAATTTTGGATAAGGAATTAATAAGGTTTGTAATATGATTTTTTCTGTGTATATAGGCAAAACATCTAGTCTTATAGTATAGTATATTAAAACCGAGGGATTAAAACATAAGATAGATATCTTACATAATTGGTTGCCATTAGAATTAAGAATTAACTTCTCCATAACACATAATCTCAGATTCTAAGTAAATATTAAGAAAAAGTTGTTTCATTCACAAACATTACTAATTACTTCAAAATTATGAAATCAAGTTCAATATTTTTTTAAATTAAATTTCCTTATAGCTATAGATAAGACATATCAACCACAAGTAACTTCGGTTCGTTAAGTAGACTTAAATATTATAGACACAATCAATCACTAATATAGCAATTTAATCAACATTCCTTTAGTAATAAACATTATCTCAGCTGGCAGTAAGTAAACTGTTCCATTCACAGAGATCAATCTTGTCCAAGTTAGTATCATGCGTCGCCTTCTAGATGTTTTGAAGCAGATATGAGGCCGTAATATTAGCTATTTTTAATAATTAGAAGGCAGCTAATATAATATTCCGACATGCCAATAAACCTTACACACTCAAATAATGAAGTAGAGCAGACAATCAGAAGAAGATGAAACACTCAGTTGAATTGAACATGTTTTGCTTCTTCACTAGGTTTTTTTTGACAACATCTATTGATATTTAGAACTGAATTGCTTGCCTTCTTATTCACGTTATCAAAGGTATATATAAAATTCTAACTTAACCGACTTTAGCTAAGATAATACTTATCTCTAAATTACATCATTATCTCATTATAATATAACATCACTATCTCTAACCTCCAATACTCCCCCTCAAATTGGGAGTGAAAATTTCGACACCCAACTTGAATAACAGAGTTTCAAATTGCTCCCTTCCAAGCGCCTTTGTTAACACATCAGCTAACTGATCATATGTTCTTACATAAGCCGTCTCCAACACTCCTAGGATTGCATCTCTTACTTGATGACAGTCGGATTCGATGTGTTTCGTCCTCTCATGGAACACCGGATTAGCTGCAATGTACATAGTATTATGGTATTGAATCGAATGAATATATTGACAAGAGCAATGCTCTGGTTTTATACAGAGGAGATGATACAGGTTTTGGTAATAGTATATGCAGGATTAATGTGAGAATATATGCAGCGTGATCATAGGAGTGAGCATCAAGAGTTTCCATAATCCCATACGCCCCCTCAAGACGGACGGGGAGTAGCGAGTCCGATCTTGATACACAGTGTGGCAAAGCGTGGTCTTGGGAGTGGCTTGGTTAAGGCATCAGCAAGCTGGTCGTTGGAGTGTATGTGTGAGACACGGATATTACCAGCTTGGACATGGTTGCGAACGAAATGATAGTCAAGAGCCAAGTGTTTCATCCTTGAATGAAACATTGGATTTGAGCATAGATATGTAGCTCCTTTGTTGTCACAGTAAATGGCAGGTGGTGAGGTTGTTTGAATGCCGAGTTCTGCAAGGAGTGATTTGATCCAAGTGACCTCAGCAGTGGTGTTGGCGACAGACCGGTATTTGGCTTCGGTGGATGAACGAGCAACTCCAGATTTCTTCTTAGAAGACCAAGCAATTGGATGATTGCCATAGTAGACTATGTAGGCACCAGTGGACATGTAGTCATCCTTGTCTCCCGCCCAGTCAGCGTCTGTGAATGCATGAAGAGAAGGAGTGTTGTATCGAGAGAAGAAGAGACCGTTGGTTGATGTGCCAACGAGGTAGCGGAGGACACGTTTGACAGCCGTCCAGTGCTCCGTTGTCGGTCGGTGCATGTACTGTGAGAGTTTATTCACCGCATAAGATATATCAGGCCGATTCAGAGAGAGGTACTGCAAACTGCCGACGGTTGCTCTATATTCTGTGGGGTCTGTGAGTGGAGTTCCTGAGTGTAGTGTGAGTGGCGTAGTAGCACACATTGGCGTCGACGCTGGTGTGGATGTGGTCATCTTGGTCTTGTGGAGTATATCTGCAATGTAACGATTCTGATTGATTAGTAACCCATTATTGGTTCGTAAAACTTCTATACCAAGAAAATAAGATAAGAGGCCTAAGTCCTTTAGAGAGAAGCGAGTGGAGAGTGAGCTGATGAAAGTATTGACAACGGAATCATTGTTGCCAGTGATGATTATATCATCGACGTAGACCAGCAGATAGAGGAGCGTCCTGTTCTTGTTGTAGATGAAGAGGCTTGCATCAGCAAGTGAGTTGGTGAAGCCGGAGTGCAAAAGAAACGTCCGGAGTTCATTGTACCAAACTCGGGGAGACTGTTTTAGAGGTAGATTGCCTTGTGAAGTTTGCAAACTGCTTGTGGCTGTGCCTTATCTCTGAATCCAGGTGGCTGTGACATGAAAACTTCTTCATCAAGTTGACCTTGGAGGAAGGCGTTGTTGACATCAAGTTGACGTAGCAGCCAGTTCTGAGAGACAGAAACGCTCAGTACCAAGCGAATGGTCGCCGGTTTGATGACGGGACTGAAGGTTTCTTGGAAGTCAACACCAGGTCTTTGATGGAATCCTTTGGCGACAAGACGGGCTTTAAATCGATCTATAGAACCATCAGGATGACGTTTGATGGTAAACACCCATTTGCAGCCAACGATATTTGCTGCAATAGAGGCATCAGTGAGATCCCATGTTCTGTTCCGAGCCATTGCTTCTAGTTCATCATACATTGCTTTGCGCCATCGTGGATCTTTGAGAGCTTCTGCTACACTTGTTGGAATTTTCTCTGATACAGAAATCACAGTTGCGGTGAGATTGAGCTTCTGAGTCGGTTTCCGTATGCGATTACTGGTACGCTTTGGTGGTGGAGGTGGTGCTTCTGGTTGTGAAACAGAGGTCGTCTGTGCTGGTGTTGGTGTAGGTATAACATCAGGAGGTACAACATCAGGAGTAGAATTAACTTGGTGATCAGTTACTGCAGGGTCTGTTGCAGGGACGACTGGCGATGTGGTGGTAGTTGCTTGCGGAGGCGGAGGTGAGGATGATTGTGAAGTGTCTGATTGCAGGGTTGTTACTGTAACCAAATCTGCAGGAGTGTCTAAGAGATCATGATCAGAAGAACCATTAGACGTTAGTGGAACAGAAATAGAAAATGGAAACACATATTCATGAAATAAAACATGTCGTGACGTATAAATCCGAGAAGTGGTACGATCTAAGCAAAAATAAGCACTTTGAGTTGGTGAATAACCAAAAAAAGTACAAGGCGTGGATCTTGTATCTAATTTGTTTTTAGCATATGGCTTTAACCATGGAAAACATAAGCAACCAAATACTTTAAGTTTTTGATAGTTTGGTGCACAGCCAAATAAGCATTCAAAAGGCATTTTGAGAGATAAAATAAGAGTGGGCATTCGATTAACAAAATACACAGCAGTAGTAAGAGCATATGTCCAGTAAGACTTAGGCATTAAAGCATGACTCAATAAAGATTGGCCAGTTTCGACAATATGTCGGTGGCGACGTTCTGCTATGCCGTTATGCTCAGGTGTGTGTGGCGGAGTGGTGAAGTGAGATATACCGTTACTAGATAGAAAAGTTGCTAGTGCAATATACTCACCACCATTGTCCGTATATAAAGTTCTCAGCTTTCATTGAAATTGTTTTTCGACCAACTCTTTAAACTTAATAAAGACTTCATGAACATGAGACTTATGTTTGAGTGGATATAACCACATATATCTAGTAAAGTGATCGACAAACAAAACGTAGTATTTGAAACCATCGACTGAAAGTATTGGCGAGGTCCACACATCCGAGAAAACAACATGAAGAGGATGAGTGGAGACAAGAGTGGAGTTTTTAAAGGGTAACTTATGCATTTTATTGATAGAACAAGCATAACAAGGTTTGTCAAGAAGAGCTTTAGACGATATAGGTAAATCAAACTTAGAGATAATAGTTTTTAAAATAGGTAAAGCAGGATGGCCCAAACGGGAATGCCAATCCGAAACTAAAGTCTTAATAGCCGAAGCAAAAGCTAACGAAGGTGGTGTAGAAGAGCGATGGTGAGGCCACTCATAGGTTCCATTCTTAGGTTTTCCTTCCAACCGAAGGAATCCCGTGTTCAGATCTCGTACCAGGAAATAGGTGGGAGTGAATGTGACAGAGACACCATTAGTAGAGCATAATTGAAAAATCGACAGTAAGTTTTTATCAAGAGATGGAACATATAGAACATTATCAAGAAAGAAAGGACGAGTAAAGGAGGGTGTTGTTAAAGAACCAGTGTGTGTAATTTGTAAACCTGAGCCATTACCAAGTAAAACATCATCGCCTCCAGTGTATGGAGAGTGGAGAGCTAAGTTCGCAAGATCTGATGTCATGTGGTGGGAAGCACCCGAATCAAAAAGCCAAGTGGACGAGTCTGAGCCAGAGATCATGGCTTGATTTGTTTGTGGTATCCACTGCTGTTGCGAGAAGGTTTGTTGCTGTTGCCAAGGTCTGTTGTTGTTATTAGATGGTGGCCACGATGGTGCAGAGGCAGAAACAGAGCCACGTACGATGTGGTGTTCTGGACAATACTTGGCACTATGTCCTTGAGTTCCACAAGCTTGGCAACGACCAAGGTAAGGGCGTGAACTGCGATTGTTGTTATACTGTGGTGGCACCGTGTTGTTTCTTCGTGGGTTATTGTTGTTGTTGGACTTCCAATTCTGTCGTGGGTGAGTGTCGGTTGTGTTTGCTGTAATTGGACCAGGCTGTGTCTTTTCAGAACAGAGGATCATCGCTTCTCTATTGAGCAGGCGTTCATGGAGCTCGGGGAAGGAGATTGGGTTGTCGCGACCATTGATTGCATCAATCTCTGGCTTGTAGTCTTCACTCAAGCCAGCTAGGATTTGTTCGGTTAGATCTTCTGCATCTAGAGGCTTTCCCAGCAAGCCGAGTTCATCAGATTTTGATTTGATAAGACGGAAGTATTCACTGATGGTTTTGGTACCCTTTGTGCATTGCTTGATCTGGAACTTGAGTTGTCTGATATGACCTCGAGTTGGATTTCCATATGTGGATTCAAGGATGTTCCACACATCAGCCGTTGTGAGAGCGCTTGACACAACAGGTTGGACCGGAAGAGAGATAGCTCCGATGATAGCACTGTAGAGAAGTCGATCTTGACGTCTCCATGGAGCAAGATTTGGATTGGGAGAGTCGACGCCATCAACCGTGATTGTGGCTGACGGAGCCGGTGCATCAAGAAAGTGATGAAGTTCGTGGCCTTCAAGGAGTGCCCTAATCTGCCGACTCCACATGATGTAATTAAGATGGGTGAGTTTAGTTATGTTGGACATATTGATCGAGATCAAAGTTGTCGAGGGATTGGCGATATTGTAGACCAGTGTGGTTTCAGAAGACTGGGAATTATCACCCGACATGTTTGAAGAGAGAAGAATAGAGACAGGAGAGGAAGAAGATGAGGCGTAGAGAGGGGAAAAAAATTGATCGTTTATTGCTCTGATACCATATTATGGTATTGAATCGAATGAATATATTGACAAGAGCAATGCTCTGGTTTTATACAGAGGAGATGATACAGGTTTTGGTAATAGTATATGCAGGATTAATGTGAGAATATATGCAGCGTGATCATAGGAGTGAGCATCAAGAGTTTCCATAATCCCATACATAGCCGGCTTTTTGTCACAAAACAGTCTCGATGGTCCCTTCTGTGGTGCTCCAGTGTCACTCAACAGTCTCCTGAGCCACTTAATTTCCCTAGTAGCAAGAGCCATTGACCGGTACTCTGCTTCAGCCGAAGAATGTGATACCACTCCTTTCTTCTTGGTCTTCCAAGACACCGGTGAATCACCAACAAGTGCTACATACGCGCTCAAAGATCTTCTGGTCGTTGGACAAGCTGACCAATCAGCATCGCAATAAACAGAGAAACTGAGATCATCTCTAGAACTCAACATAATGCCCTGACCAGCTGTGCCTTTAAGATATCGCACCACTCTCAACGCCGCATCCCACTGCACTTCTCTAGGTGTCTTCATGAACTGCGACAATATATGTACTGGATAAGAAATGTCAGGTCTAGTTATCGACAAGTAGAACAGACGTCCTACCAGCATCCTGTACTTCTCACCATCTCTCAGGAAAGGACTTGTATCTAACGCCAACTTGTGCTGCTGCTCCATAGGTGTTGCTGCAGGTTTTGATCCTAGCAAACCAGTATCAGTGATAAAATCCAATGCATACTTCCTCTGTGTGAGAATAAAGCCTTCTTCACCACGTCCCACTTCTATGCCAAGAAAATATTTGAGCTTTCCAAGATCTTTCATATGAAAGCATCTACTCAAGTAGTCTTTGAACTTAGTTAAAATCTCCATATCATTACCACATACCAACAAATCGTCCACGTAAATTAACACCGAAGCTCAAATCCCTTCTTTGAGTAAATAAACAAAGAATAGTCTGCATATGAATGCTTAAAACCATACTGTTTCAGTGCATCTGTGAGCTTTAATAACCAGCACCGTGGTGCTTGCTTTAGCCCATAGATAGCCTTGTGTAGTTTGCAGACCTTATTGGGATCGTCAGTCTTAAAACCTTGAGGTAGCTTCATATAAACTTCGTTGGTAAGATCCCCATGTAAAAAGACATTGTGAACATCCATCTGATGCACAATCCAGCCTTTACCAGCCACCACTCTTAGTAAACTTCGAACTGTGGTCATCTTAGCTACAGGTGCAAACGTCTCCTTGAAGTCTCTACCTTTTACTTGTTGATTTCCCAATGCAACCAGCCTAGATTTAGGACGCGCCATTGTACCATCTGCATTGTATTTATATTTGTAAACCCACATATTCCCAATAGCTTTCTTACTAGGAGGCAAGTCCACCACACTGAAAGTCTTGTTCACTTCAAATGCCACAATCTCATCTTTCATTGAATTTCTCCATATCTCATATTTCACAGCTTCCTGGTAGCTTCTTGGTTCCACATCACTCGTTATTGCAGACAAGAAGGCCTTGTGATCTGGAGAGAACCTTTCATCAGAGATATAATTATCAATAGGGTATGGAGTTGTACCTTGGACCGTTGAGGACTCTGATTGTGTGTGTGGAGCAGTGTGATCGTGATGGGGTTCTTCTTTAACACAACGAACATTGTAGTTCGCGTAATCTCGAAGCTTGACTGAGGGAATCTTCTCTATGTGTCCTCTACCAAGTACTCGTTCAGTCGGTGCAACTACTGGTGTTTCAGCAACCTCTTGTCTCACTCCACTCTGCTCCTTATTCTGTTTTTCATCTTCTACTAACTGAGCATTATTCTCAACTGAGACTACCACTTCTGCTTCTTTTTCACTCACTGGTTCCGAGACTACATGAGCCTCTACTGGTAGAGAATCACTCCCCCTGTGTTCTGCAATTGTATCAATCTCCCAATCCTCGTCAGGTCCCCCCGACACCTTCTTTGCGCACTACATACTCCATCCTTAATATCATTGAATGGAAAAATCTCCTCAGTGAAACTCACATCTCTTGACACCACAAATTCATTCTTTTCCATGTCATAAGCCCTCCAAGCCTTCTTTCCAAATGGATATCCCACAAACACACACCTTCTGCTTCTTTTTCCAAACTTGTCTTTGCTTTTGTCACGTTTATGAACATAGCACAGCGAACCAAAAACTCTTAGATGTTGATAAGAAGGTTTCTTACCAAACAACACTTCATGAGGCGACTTCCCTTTCAATACTGCTGTTAGAGTTAAGTTAATTACATGTGTTGCAGTCGATATTGCCTCTCCCCAAAATTTCACCGGCAACTTAGACTGAAACAACAATGATCTAGCCACATTCAGAATGTGCCTATGCTTCCTTTCCACACGCCCATTCTGTTGAGGCGTGTCAACACAACTTGTCTGATGAATAATCCCTTTGTCCTTAAAGTACTCTCCCAAACACATGAATTTCATACCATTATCACTTCTCACCTTCTGAACAGCTTGATCAAACTGTTTCTCAGTGTAAGAACATAATCTCTGCAGTACATTCTGTACTTCAGACTTCGAAAGTAGCAAATAAGTCCACACTGCTCTAGAAAAATCATCCACTATTGTGTGAAAATACACAGCTCCACACGAAGAAGGAACACGATACGGTCCCCACACATCCACATGAATCAACTCAAAACAGTTTGTTGTTTTATTAAGACTATCACTGAAAACATCTCTGGTTTACTTTGCTCGAAAACACACGTCACAAGGACTCGAGGAAGTTTTATTCATAACACCAGATAAAGAAAAACTAGAAGAAATCACAAAAGCAGGATGACCGAGTCGCCTATGCCACAGAAGCTGCTGATCTTCACCTTCCACAACTCTGTTAGCCTGAGCTACTCGTACATCTCTAAAGAAATAAACCCCATCACATTCCTCACCGGATCCAATCAGAGTCTTCGAAGAACGGTCCTGCAACACACAACTAGTATCCGTGAACAAAGCAAAACAATTAGAATGCTTCAGTAACTTGGACACTGATATCAAAGTACAATCTAACTTTGGTACAAAGAGAACATCTTTGAGTGAAATTAGATCCGTCAAGATCATATCACCCATCTTAATAGATATTGATCTTCCACCGTCTGCAAATCCAATAGTACAGGGAAGTGTTTCTTTCCCATTGACAAGCAACGATAGATCGCCTGTCATGTGATAAGAAGCCCCCGAATCTATAATCACATCTCCAAGAACCTTACCAGATAACTTTTCAGACTGAGAACTTGATTTTCCCTCATTTATGATTTGAGTAATAGCTCTCCACTGGTCAGGCGTCAGATCAGAGGAACCAGCTCCATATGAACTACTTGCTTGAGCTGTTAGTGCAGTACCACGACCACTTCCTCTTCCGGAACTCATGTTACTACCTCTTCCTCTTCCTGAACCTCTGCCTTTCCTCTCATTCATCCACTCTGGATAGCCAATTATTTGCCAGCAATTGTTTTTCTCGTGACCTGTCTTACCACAATTTGTGCACACGCGATCTCTAGCTCGACTTCCATACCCATTATTTGCACTGTCAGTTCTCGCAACTGATCCCACAGAACTAACATCACGTGTCTCTCCTTGTGTTTCTCTCCGAGAAGTAAAACCAATCGCTTCTTGTTGCACAATCTCATGAGACTTGGCTATGTTCAGTCTAGCCTCCGGATGACTTTGGCATAAGCTTTACCAAGATCCGGCAATTCGTCAGCTTCAATGATCGCTGTCACAACGTTACCAAACCTAACATCATCCAAACCCATGATGAACTGATGAACTCTTTCGTCCTCTCGTTCCTTCTCGTACACGGCAGCTGCTGAACAACTGCAAGCCGGAGGTGGCTTGTAAGTCTGCAGCTCCTCCCACATCATAGCCAAACTCCCATAGTACTCTATTACAGGCTGTCCGTTTTGTCTACATGAAGCCAACTGCTCCATCAACTAGTGAACACGTACCTTGTTCCCCACTTCAAAACGTTTCTTCAAATTCTCCCAAAGCTTGTGAGCTTCAGTGATAAACGTCACAGTAGATCTGACCCTAGGTTCTATTGAGGATCTGATCCACCCACTACAGGAAATTGGATTATTCTTAGCATAAGACAGTAGCGTTTAGGTGTGTTTTGCTATTGTTTACTTTTTGGTAGCGTTTGTTTTTTTCCACACGCTGCTAATAATGTCACTTAAACGAGTTTGTCAAACCTAGTAATTCATAGCACTTTTATAAAAAACGCTATCTATGTTTAGCGTAAAACTTAATAATAAGGGCACAAAAAACTTATTGAAAATTCTATCATTTTTCAGACTGCCTCCCCACTTGTTTCTGGAACTATCTTTTCCCTCTCATTCTCATTTACAGATTCCCTCCATAGAATTTCCAGTCTCCCTCTCACTTTTAGATCTAGGTTGTAACAATCAGTGTCCTTATTTTGTTTCCCGATTCTCATCGACAACTCCCTCGCTCTCCTCTGTATCTCACAGCCGAAGACCAAGTTCCAGTTAAGGTTCGTGAATGATGGGATGGGCAAAGTGATTGTTTGTTGTCCTTCTTATTGAATTTCTACCCTTTTAAGGCTAATGGGTTTTGATTTGTAGATCTAATTTCATGTTTCTGACATAAATAAATTAAGGTTCTCCATTTCCATGCCTCTTTCTCCTTCTTCTGAGGCGGTGTTCTTACCGGAGAATTTGGAGCTAGATCTGATGGCGGTGGGGCG
>JABAYD010067915.1:0-10116 GCA_014822095.1 Diplotaxis tenuifolia | reverse complement strand
ATCGAAAATATTTTGTTAGATTTTTTTAAAAAAAATTTCATTTGTAGTTCAAATGAAAATAAGATATTAGAAGATATTATTATTAAACTATGTACGATATTATAAATTTTATTAATGAATGAATGGTCCATTTATAAAAAATCATACATGAAGTGAATCATGACTTAGATTATGTTGTCTGAAATTATTTCTCTTAAAATCTATGATTGAATAATTCCCTTGAATATACAAATATGTTTCTAAGAAATATCATATTCTACCTATTCAAATGATTCACAAATCGAAGCCAGAAAGTGCTTTTCAAATTGGACTTCTCAAATACAAGATCAGTATGGATTTGGATTATGGTATCTTCATATATCTTGAAAAAAGGCTTATGTTATCCCCATATATAACAGCATTAGAAAATACGTTACGAGATATCCAAGATTTGATATTATTTTTTCAAATATTGTTCTAAAAAACTGAACATTGTTACAGTTATTTTTCTACAACTAAATAATAGAGTTTCTAAAAAAGCAACCATGTCGATTTCTCAAATGTTACACTTTGTCAACAAATCAATACATGTATTCGACATTTCTTTGTCATTCTTCAATGTATTATGCCGTTTCTGTCAACCTTTAGCTCTCGAAACTTAATGAAATAAATTCATATTTGTATTTTCTCCTTTGTAATAATGTTTATGTCGTGAGAGAAAATTAAAATAATAATATGATTATTACAATTCGGGTTCGGTCGGTTCAAGGAACAAAGTAGGAGGAGAGAGCATCCGACTTTCTCGCATGTATACATTGTACGTTTGTGTAATTGATGATCTTATTAGAGTTGGTAACTACAATATTTATAGTGATTACATAGGGTTTAGCTAATGACTAATATGTCCTTATACACATAATATATACACTCCCCTTCAAGATGGAGGACCTTGATGAACTCCAATTTTGGACATGAGCTCCTGAAATCGTTGCCTCGGTAGAGCTTTAGTGAGAGCATCGGCGAGTTGGTCTTTCGTGGAGACATGTGACACTCTCAATGTACCGGATTGAACATTGTTATGCACAAAGTGGAAATCCAATGCTAGGTGTTTCATTTTGGAATGAAACACTGGATTATGACTCAAATAAGTAGCTTCGACGTTGTCACAATAGATCACAGGTGTCGTCGGTAGTGTGACGCCTAGCTCAGTGAGAAGAGAACATACCCATCGTAGCTCCGCGGCAGTATTTGCGACTGATCTGTACTCTGCTTCTGTGGAGGAACGAGCGACACCGGTCTGCTTTTTAGAAGACCATGCTATAGGTGTGGAGCCAAGATATAAGATGTACGCATTCGTAGATACGTAATCGTCAACGTCGCATGCCCAATCGGCATCTGAGTAAGAGTGAAGAGTGAGAGGCGTGTGTTTCTGGAGGAATATTCCGTGTGATGCAGTACCAGCCAAGTAACGGAGTATACGCTTTGTCGCTTGCCAATGTAAGTCGGTAGGGCGATGCATGAACTGTGAAAGGCGATTGACTCCAAAGGTGATATCAGGTCTAGTGAAGGAGAGGTACTGCAAGCTTCCGATAAGCTGTCTGTATTCATGGGGATCAGTGATAGGAGAGCCTGAGTTGAGCGATAACCTTGGTGTCGTTGCTAGAGGCGTTGACACAGGCTTCGCGTCGAGCATATTCATCTTCGTGAGCAAGTCGATGATGTACATCTTCTGCATCAGAAGCATGCCTTGAGAGGTTCGTATGACCTCTATGCCAAGAAAATAGTGGATATCGGATGGATCTTTCAAGGAAAAGCGGTTGGAGAGACATCGTATGAATGCATTGACAAGGCTGGTGGTACTACCGGTGACGATAATGTCATCAACGTAGACCAATACGTACACAATGTTGGCATCTTGAATGTAGATAAAAGCCGATGTATCAGCCAGCGAATTGATGCATCCCATGTCAGTGAGGAAGTTCTTAAGCTCCTGGTACCAGGCGCGTGGTGCTTGCTTGAGTCCATAGAGTGCTTTGTTGAGACAACAAACATGATGAAGTCTGTCCGGATCAACAAAGCCCAGAGGTTGTTTGACATAGACTTCATCCGTGAGGGTGCCTTGTAAGAAAGCGTTGTTAACGTCAAGCTGCTTAATGGGCCAAGAGCGTGATACAACAAGATGAAGAACAAGGCGTATTGTGATTGATTTCACAACTGGGCTAAACGTCTCAGCGTAATCGATGCCATGTTCTTGTTTATCTCCGCGAGCTACCCATCGTGCTTTAGGCTTGTCAAAAGAACCATCAGACAAATATTTTTCAGTAAAAATCCACTTAGTTGCAATAACATTCTGATTTGGAGCAGGAGGAACCAAATCAAAAGTACGATTGCGGACTTGAGCATCATACTCATTACTCATAGCTCCGCGCCACATTGGATCTCGCATGGCTTGGATATAGGTATTGGGTATGGTTTTGGCTGGATTTTTGGTTACAGTGAGAGAGAGCTTTTTGGAGGGTTTAACGATTTTTTTTTTGGCTCGGGTTTTCATTGGGTGGATATTGACGATGGGTGGTGATGAGGGTTGTGGGGGTGGGTTCGCGGGTAATGGAGTGGTAGTATTTGTGGGCGTTGGTTGGTTTGGCTCAATGGTTTGCGGTAAGCTTGTATTTGGTAAAGGGTGAGCTCTGTTTTCGTCAGTATGGACTCGAGGAGAATCTGGTTATGATGTGTTTGTTGAATGATTCCCACTGCTCGCTTCTCCTTCATGCCCCGGAGGAGCAGAAGTAGAAGACGATGAAGTCTGATGACTTTGGTGAGGATCCCGGCCCGAGGGTATCGAGGATGATGAGGAGGCAGCCGAAGACGAAGACGAGTGTACGAGTAGTGGTGGCTGAAGCGGAACATGGGTATGGGGAGAGAATGGTTGTGACGGGTGAGGCGCTTCTTCTGCTGCTGGTGGAGAGGTTGGTTTGGTGAGAAACGGAAACTGAGACTCAACAAACTGAACATGTCGTGAGATATAATAGCGACCAGTTGCGACATGAAAACATATATATGCACTATGTGTAAGTGAATATCCCAAGAACACACACGGCAAAGATTTACTCTCCATCTTGTGGCTCATATAGGGTTTGAGCCAAGGAAAACACAAGCAACCGAAAACCTTTAGCTTCAAGTAGTTGGGTTGTTTGGAGAATAGCTTGGAGTATGGCGACTGGTTGGCAAGAACAGGCGTCGGGAGACGATTTATCAGGTATACTGCCGCTGCAAAAGAGTATGTCCAGTACTCCAATGGAATCGAAGCTTGGTGCAGCAGTGTGAGCCCGGTTTCAACAATATGACGATGTTTTCTCTCTGCGATGCCATTGTGTTCTGGTGTATGTGGTGGTGAAGTGAAATGAGATATGCCATGAGTGCTGAGAAATTGTCTTAGAGCCACAAATTCCCCACCATTATCAGAATACAGATTTCTGATCTTTGTCGCAAAGTGATTCTCCACCAGCGATTTGAAAGTAACGAACACATCTTTGACTTGAGATTTCAGCTTCAAAGGGTAGAGCCATGTGTATCGAGTGTGGTGGTCTACAAAGACAAAGTAATATTTATACTGATCAATGGAAAGAATTGGTGATGTCCAAACATCCGTATAAATGTATTCGAGAGGCTTTTTAGAGGTGATAGTGTTTGTGTGAAAAGAAAGTTTGTGACTTTTATTGATAAAGCAATGAGAACAAGGAGTCTGTTTAGAAGCTGAAACTGGTAATGAAAACTGAGAAACAATTGTTTGTA
Organism: Diplotaxis tenuifolia; assembly: GCA_014822095.1. Lineage (NCBI taxonomy): Eukaryota > Viridiplantae > Streptophyta > Magnoliopsida > Brassicales > Brassicaceae > Diplotaxis > Diplotaxis tenuifolia. The sequence continues at coordinate 6,345 of JABAYD010067915.1, read as the reverse complement.
AAACAGGAAACGAAGGATGACCCAAACGAGAATGCCAAAAAGAGATAGAAGCTTTTGGTGTGGGGGATGCGAAAAGACTGATGGTGTTTTGGGGTGTAACCGGCCACTCGTACAACTCGTATTTATTCTTGCCTTGAAGCAAACGAACCCCCGTGCTGAGATCCTTCACCTGAAAGTGAGCAGGGAAAAATTCAACAGACACATTATTAGTATTACACAAACGATAAACAGAGATTAAGTTTTTCTGTAGGTTTGGGACACAAAGAATATCGTTTAAGGTTAAAAGACGAGAGGGAGTTTGTAGAGAGTTGGAACCAGTATGCGAGATCGAGAGGCTTGAGCCATCAGCAATGGTAACCTCCTCACCACCAGTGTATGGTTGATGGAGTGAGAGGTTGCTCAAATCAATGGTGAGATGATGCGTCGCGCCACTGTCAAGAATCCAATTATTTGGATTGTAAGATTGTGCTGTCACCATGTTAGCACGAGGCTACCAGTTGTTGTTGGACGCAGTACGGTTGTTGTAGGAGGACGAGACACCTTGGAGTTGAGAACATTTGCGTGCACTATGTCCATGGATGCCGCAAAGTTGACATCTGCCCTGATAGCCACGCGGTTGCTGTTCTGGACGGGATTCTGTGCTTGCTGCCATGTTTGTTGTTGACGGTTGTTCCGTTGTTGTCCGTGATAATTGGTGTTGGTGCCACGGTTGTTGTTGGTGCTATTGGAGCCACGGTAGTTGACAACATTAGCAGTAATAGGCGCTGGAGAAGCTTGAACTGATTTGCTTTGGAGTTTAGCTTCATAGTTGAGAAGCTTCTCATGGACTTCAGTGAGTGATGGGGGTGTCTCGCGACCTTCAATCTGATCAACAACTTGCTTGTACTCCTCTGGTAAGCTTTCCATGATAAACTCAATTTGATCTTCGAGATCGTATGGTTTGCCGAGAATAGCCAACTGATCGTACCGAGTGGTGAAACCCTGAAAGTAAGCATCTATCGTCATAGTCCCCTTTTTCAAGTGTTTAACCTGATGTCGGAGCTGCTGTATATGCCCTCGAGATGGCTTCGCATAGGTTTCAAAAAGCGTCTTCCAGATCTGGGATGTTGTGGTAGCTGTCGATAGAAGAGGCTGAATGGTGACGGTGATGGCGCCTAATAAAGCGTTGTAGATGAGACGGTCATGTCTTTTCCACAGAGTGTAATCAGGGTTAACAGAGACAGTGTCTGCAGTAGTAATCGTAGGGGATGGTTGTGTGATGGAACCATCGAGATGGCCGGCTAAGGCATAGCCGTCAAGTAGAGCATGGACTTGGCGATTCCACATCAAGAAATTAGTCGCAGTGAGCTTAGTGACATTCGCCATATTAACGTTCACAAGGGTTTGTGTTTCAGAGATCACAATGGTTTCATGTGATGTTGCAGGTGAACCCATGGTGAAAGAGAAAGAAGAAGACGTTAAAAGATGGCGGCTAGGAAAAAAAAAATTTTGAGATCCTTAGGCTCTGATACCATGTACATTTGTGTAATTGATGATCTTATTAGAGTTGGTAACTACAATATTTATAGTGATTACATAGGGTTTAGCTAATGACTAATATGTCCTTATACACATAATATCTACATACATTATATATTGGATGATCTTCAAATGTCGTTCATGTTCAGTTTTCTAAAGCATATGTGTAGAGAGTATGAATTTAAAGATCTTGTTGTTTCCATCTATATAATCGTACTAAATGCATGACTTGTGTTCGTTACTCTTCTAAAGCCAATTAGTTGTGTGCGTGCTAAGTTACTACTAATATTGATTCGTCTTATATATTACGATCCAAGGTTATCCAGGCATTACACCTTGTTTTCTTAGCAATACTATTCTTTTGCTCATAGATTTATTGAATAAACTATGTAAGGGCGACACGCATACCCAACAGTTGGATTGATTCTTTACAAGAAACAATAATCCATGTCGTCACAATCCTTTTCTTTTTCCCTTCAATGTGAAAACTATACCTTCTGATGCTTTGTCAACAATTTTCAGCAAACGAAAAAGAAAGGGTCTGTCTATAGTGCATGTACTGGAACAATGTCCTCTCCTTCAATGTATCCAATCTTCTTATTCTTTTTTTTGTCAACCTTTAACCATCACTTTCGTTGCCTTTTAAACAATAATATTCTTTACTTTTCTTCTTTTATTACCTCACCTACATTTTAATTTTGATCTTATAACTTGATATTTTAATGATTCTGCAACTGGTGAAAATACGCATATCTAAATACATGAACAGCACAACGAACAACTCAACTGGCTAATTGTTTTTTTTAACTGGCTAATTGTTTAATGTGACTAAGGTGTTACAAGTAACATAATTGTTTATACATGATGGAGATTTTGTTGGGGTTTTCTATTAATGAACAAACTGGTTCAGTGTAGTTAAGAGAACTAATGTAGGTTTTATATTTGACCTCTCGACTTATTTCTAGGCTTGGAGTTAAGTGTACATACCAAATTACAAAAGACTGAGGCTCCGAATAGTAACCGTCCGTCCCACCCGCACCGTTGTGAATAATAACAAAAAGTTTTACATATATCTATGTATCTATATGTTTTTGTTACTATTTAAACTGCATCGCAGTTGTTCCACAGTTGTCCCGCACGTCATCATTCAAAAGTCTGAACAGTGGCGGAGCCATGTTTATGGGAGGTGGGTCAATTGACCCGGATGAATTTCATGTAAAAAAAATTTGGTTATATTTACAAAACAAAACTGAGAAAATACTGTAAAAATTAGACTATTAACCCTTGTGATGTATCCAAACTATGCAATTGACCCTCCTAAAAGCCTGAGAGTGTATCATTTTTCTTCTCTTAGAAACAAACAAGCTGTATTATGAGCTAGAGCTATATAACGAATACTTCCTGTCGATCCGATAATTAATTCTCTGATTGAACGCGTTAATATCATATCTAATACTGTAACACCAAGCATTAATGCCAAATTTATAATCATTTATTGAATAAAAATGAATTATGTTGTCTGAAATTATCTACTAGTAAAATCTATGATTGAATAATTTCCTTGATTAATATACAAATATGTTTCATGTTTCAAAAAATAACAATACAAATCTGTTTCTAGGAAATGTCATATTCTACCTATTTTAATGATTCACAAATCGAAGACAAGAAGAGCTTTTCAAATTGGACTTCTCAAATACAAGATCACCATGGATTTGGATTTTGATTATGGTATCTTCATATATCTTTCTTGAACAAAGGCTTATGTTATCTCCTTGTATAGGCATCATTAGAAAACATGTTACGAGATATCCAAGATCTGATATATTTTTCAAATAAACAATGACTAAAATTGTTACAGACGTATAGTCATGTTCTTCTACAACTACATAGTATAATAATAAAAAAATTCAACCAACTTGACCTCTCAATGTTATACTTCATCAACAATGCATGTACTCGACATTTCTTTGTCATCCCTTCGATGTATTCGGCCTTTTCTGTCAACCTTTTAGCCCTCAAAACTTTATGATATAAATTTATTTGTATTTTAATCCTTTATAATAATGTTTATGTCGTGAGGAGAAAATTAAAATAATAACAATTGGAGGAGGTTCGGTGGGTTCAAGGAACAAAGAAGAAGGAGAAGGAATCCGACTTTCTCGCGTGTATACATTGAACCTAAGAGCTTTTATTCCCTACATCAACCCCCACGGTAAGCTCCCCAACATCTTCCCCTTCCTTAAAAACAGTTTCACAATTCCTCTGCTTCTCTCATATCTCTCAAAGTTTTCATCTTTTCTGTAAATCTCCGTCTCCCCTTTTTGCCCTATCGTCTAGGGTTCCTCTCGTTTTATGAATCTCTGTCTTCTTCGCATCTCTTCTCTGTTAATCTTCGTTCTCTTTCTTCAAACGTTGATCGAATCATGTCTGGGATCTTCAGCTTTAGTGGTACGTTATTGAATCTCCTACTCTCCCTGAATCGTGGGTTTGATTTAGAATCTCGAATTACTTTCTAAAATTATAGATTTGTTGATTGAGGAGGACCTTGTAATTAGATTCCAGGGTTTCGAATTTAGAGAAAATGATGGATCTTTACTTGTTTTGATTTACACAGGTGATAACGAGTTTTTCACATCTATGCATCTATCGTCGCCCAGCGTATACCTCCCAGCACGCAAGAGGCTACGTGTTGCTGCCCCTGCGCCGTCGTTTTACAGTGCCTTTGAGAAGAAGCAAACTTCGATCCAAGTGTTACCTGATGAGTGCCTCTTTGAGATTCTCAGACGCTTGCCTTCTGGTCAAGAGAGGATGGCCTGTGCTTGTGTCTCCAAGCATTGGCTTAACGTTTTGAGTAGTATCACTAAGAACGAGTCTGTTCAAGATGTGGAGAGTGAAGGGTTCTTGTCAAGAAGCTTGGAAGGGAAGAAAGCTACAGATCTGAGGCTGGCTGCTATCTCTGTTGGGACATCTACACGTGGCGGGTTGGGGAAGCTTCAGATCCGTGGGAGTGGGTTTGAGAGTGAGGTTACAGACGCTGGACTTGGAGCGGTTGCTCGTGGTTGTTCGTCTCTTAAGGTTCTGTCTTTATGGAATCTGCCTGCTGTTAGTGATGTTGGTGTGTCTGAGATCGCTAGGTCGTGTCCTATGCTTGAAAAGATTGACCTTTCACGGTGTCCTGGGATAACTGACAAGGGTTTGGTTGCAATCGCTGAGAATTGTCGGAATCTAAGTGATCTGACGATTGATTCGTGCTCTGGTGTTGGCAACGAAGGGCTAAGAGCTGTTGCGAGAGGATGTGTTAATCTGAGATCTATCTCTATCAGGAGCTGTCCACGTATTGGTGATCAAGGAGTTTCTTTCCTCTTGGCTCAAGCTGGTTCTTACTTGACTAAGGTGAAGCTTCAGATGGTGAACGTAACGGGTCTGTCTCTTGCTGTTCTTGGCCACTACGGAGCAGGAGTTACTGATCTTGTCCTTCATGGTCTTCAAGGAGTGAATGAGAAAGGCTTCTGGGTTATGGGAAACGCAAAAGGGATGAAGAAACTGAAGTCTTTATCGGTAACGTCGTGCAGAGGCATGACTGATCTTGGCCTTGAAGCTGTTGGTAATGGTTGCATTGATCTGAAGCATGTCTCTCTGAACAAATGCTTACTTGTTTCTGGCAAAGGACTCGTCGCTTTAGCCAAATCTGCAGTGTCTTTAGAAAGTTTGAAGCTTGAGGAATGCCATAGGATCAACCAGTTTGGGGTTTTAGGGTTTCTCATGAACTGTGGCTCGAAGTTGAAGTCTTTCTCTTTGGCTAACTGTTTAGGAATCCAAGACTTCAACTCAGAAGCTTCTCTGCCATCATCAACCATCTGCAGCAGCTCATTGCGTTCACTATCAATCCGTAACTGCCCTGGTTTTGGAGATGCAACTCTCTCCTTCTTAGGAAAGTTCTGTCACCAGCTTCAAGATATTGAACTCTGTGGATTAAACGGAGTAACAGACGCAGGAGTCTTCGAGTTGCTTCAGAGCAACAACGTTGGTCTAGTGAAGGTGAATCTTAGCGGATGCGTCAACGTCTCTGACAACACAGTCTCTGCACTATCCGTCTGCCACGGACGCACGTTGGAGTCACTCAACCTTGATGGCTGCAAGAACATCACTGATGCAAGCCTTGTCGCAGTATCCAAGAACTGCTACTCAGTCAATGACCTTGACATCTCAAACACTTTGGTCTCAGATCACGGCGTCAAGGCTTTGGCATCTTCTCCCAACCACCTGAATCTTCAGGTTCTTTCAGTTGGAGGCTGCTCAGCGATCACAGACAAAAGCAAGGCGTGTATGCAAAAACTTGGCCGCACACTGTTGGGATTAAACATCCAAAGATGCGGTAGAATCAGTAGCAGCACTGTGGATAACCTTCTGGAACATCTATGGAGGTGCGATATACTTTACTAAGTCCCCCAAGAAAGTCACCACGTTAGTAAGTATTATTAGTAGCTTTTGGTCGCTAAACCCATAGATTTCACCTTAGAACTCAGTTTCTTTCCTAGGAAGCAGCAGCTGTTTTTTTCCAAATTTTTAGCAGGTTCAGAGCCTGTTTTTTACAGCTGTTGTGTACCTAAGAACCTGTCACTGAGTTTCTGGTGATCTAGTTAGGGTTTGGTCTTGACCTTTTTTGGAGTTGTTGTCTCTTATTATGTTCTTGTGGGGGGAGTTCTTGTTCTCTGGTTTAGGTTTATGGTAGTGCCTTTATCTTTCCACGTGTAGAGCTTTTGGCAATGGCGGTGTAAACTTCTTAGTCGCCATTACAACTCTTTGGAGTTGTTTTTTATGTGT
>JABAYD010067908.1:0-11611 GCA_014822095.1 Diplotaxis tenuifolia | reverse complement strand
TGACTTTTCCCTTGTGGTGCTAGTTTTGGGACAAAAACTTCTAAGAGGTTCATTATTGACAATTGCCCAATATTATATAGTGAACAAAAATTGTCAAAATTTCTAATAGTTTTCAGCAAATTTTGTTTGTTAGTGATTAAAATGACGAACTTTTCTGTACAGTTACTATATAGTTTGCGCCTAATTATGTATATACATGTATTTTTCTTACAACACACTTGAAGAGGACATTACCATATTGTTGTTTATCCCAATAAAACGCAAGGTCATATTCATGCTACTTGTTCCTGAAATAAGTATGCACCTAATAGGCCATGTTAACATGAAGGATGGGCTAATGGGCCATTTTCTGTTCAACCACTTAGACAAACTCTAAATGTTACCATACAAAAATGTACGTGCATCTCCAGGCAGAAGGGATGTCTATACAATCGAAATGAAGACCACCTCTCCCCATTTAACTAAAATTCAGTATAATTGCCTCCGATATGCAAAGGAGACGTCAAAGGATTTGGAGCAAAAGCTCTTCTACAGACTTTGGACTGGCTTGAGGGCTGATGCAAACTGCTTGCCTTGATAGTTGATACTTTGGGTATCTTAGAAGTTTTTAGAAGTGATTTAACCATCTTGATGCAATCAATCAGTTGGATGCGCACAAGACTGGCCTAGACTGCACGCCTATATTGAAGAGATCTTGAACAAACAAACGAGATGGCTGCAACCATCCTTCCCATTTTGGGGACGCCAAGCAAACAAGTGTGCTGACATCATTATTAAACAAAGCAAGTAGGTTTGTTGTAGTTTATCATGCCGTGCTTCAAAATTTCAGTTTAGGCTGAGGTCAATTGTTTAAATGGATATCCAGAACATTGTTCTTGGAGGTAAAACATATACTCTGTATGACAGTGTATGTATTTTCAATCTCAGTTTTTCAGCAAACTTTTTTGTTGGTGATTATAATAGCCCTATTCGTTCTGGAAACGCGGCGTCAACAATCAGCGATAAAAAATATACAAGGATTTTAATGACAGCTCAGCAACCAGTAAAAAATAAAGAGCACGAAGATGATACTATAGCCGATTAAATGTGAGACACAGCGTCGGCGTTAACCGCTACTATTTAACCGCTACTATTTAGAGCGTCCATGGAAACACGGACACAATCACTAGTGATAGTAGCCGGCGGCAACTTACTACCGATGCTGTGATTAAATTTTGTCCATCTTGTTTGTTAATTATAGCCGATTAACGCTGCGTCCGCTTCAAAGAGCCTTTACGTGCTAATGACAAAAGTATACAATTATTTTGTTTAGGCCCAAATATACTGTTTTCACACCATATACCTGAAGAGGAAATTACCATCCTTTTTTTTTGTCCCAAAAAATCACATGGTCATACTCATACCACTTGGTTCTTGACATATATGACTAGGCACCAACCATTTCCAGTCCACCTTTATATTTTCTTCTTAATATACTTTATTATAGATGTGAATTTTGATCTAATGTATATATAATAAATTAATGCTATTTAGAGAAAAATATAAAAGAGGTAAAACTATTATTTCTCTATATTTCCCTAGAGAAACTATACGGTAAAGATATACATTAAAGTAAACTTTCACTTTTAAAACATTTCCAATTCCACTTCATTTTTGTCTGCAGAATAACATTTGTAGTAAAATCTTCTCCAACACTACTCAATTTTCCATTTCATAATGATTTAAAAAATAATATTAATTCATAGATGGAGTAATGCATTTTCTCTTTTTTTGTGTTTTTCTTCATCAAACCAACTTATATATATAAACCTTAAACTCTAACTGGAGGAGTTGTTCAAGGACAACAAAGCAACTATACTAGCGAGATAAACCGCTGTATCAAAGGCTATGGGAGAGACACAACCGATAGACACCTACATAGCACATAAGTAACTTAAAGATAGAAATACCTAAAGTGCTAAAACGTCTGAAACCATGGGAATCATAGATACACAGTGAACTACTGCTCGAACAAGCTGCAACATCAAATACGTGAAAGGCATCAACAAATTTGGCTACAAAGGTGACCACACACCATCTTGATGAGCCTGAATATTGTGAGGAAATCCTTAGCATTGAAGAGTGTGAAATTGCAAGAAACTCCTGCACCCGCCAACCGCATCAGAAGCTTAAAAGGCAATATTAATTTTTATGAAAACATCTCCTAATTTTCTGAATTGTGTCCCTGAAAATTTAGTTAAGAAAACCAACATACATATGTATATCGAAAGGAACGCAAAGCATATTGATTTGAACCACTATTTATTCAACCACCTAGACCAACACTAGTGTTATCATGACACAAACAATAAAAATAATGATTATTTTTTTGGACAAAAATGATTTTCATGTGCACATCCAAACAGGAAGAGAGATACGTCATGTCTTAACCATCAAAATGGAGAGATGGAGACCACCTATGCACACTTAACAGCAATACAATATATGTGCCTCCGAGATGAAAAGAGACGTCAAATGATTTGGGCCAATGCTTGCCTTGATATTTTGGGTTTCTCAGAAGTTTGTTTTGTAAGTAATTCAACCATTTGATGCAATCTTTTGGATCCCCACAAGACTGGGCCTAGACTGCACACTTATAAGTTATATCAAAGAGATCTTAAACAAAGGAGATGGCTACAACAATCCTTGATCCTTGGCATTTTGGGGACGCCAAGCAAACAAGTCTGCTGAAACACCATAACAAACCAAGCAACTAGGTTTGTTGTAGTTTATCATGCAGTTCTTCAAATTCCAAAACACTGTTCTTGGTAGTGAAATATATAAACTGCATGACATTATCTATTCACATAAATCTCAATTCCAATTCCTATATTTCTGCCTGAATAAAAATATAACACAAATATAACCAGAATACATGGAAAATGTTATTTCTACTATTATTATTCAAATAGTTAATACACTTCTACTTTGAAGAAGTTGCAGCGATCTTACTAGTAGACCTCTTGATAGATTCAATTCTTTGTAACCTAATTTGTTCTCTGAACTTTGCAATGAACTCATCAGCCTTCTTGTCCACGTCACTGATGTTACCACAAGCTCCCTCTTCCTCTTCTATCTTCTTCTCCTCCATCTCGCTGTGATCATCATCTTCGTGGACTTCAGCTTCTCTTCTTCTATGTTCTACAACCTCAGATTCCTCAGCTGCCTTGCTTCCCAAGAAACCTCTCCCATCATTCTTCTCAGTGTCTTCTTTAATATCCCTAGGTTCCGTGGATTCCACGACTGGATCAGACCACCATACCTTTTTACGGTGTGACAATTTTCTCCGTTCGCTGCTTGCTCTGAGTCTCGCCGGAGGCGACTTATAGTAGTCCATCGGAGGTGGTGGTGGTGGAGGTGGCGGAGGACGAAACTCACCGCCTGAAAACTTCTTCTTCTGAACTGATTCTCTATAAACTCCGGGAGAATGATCCTTTCTCGACGCCGAGTTGTAGAACGCAGGTAACGGCGGTGGAGGCGGAGGAGAAGGAGGCGGCGGTGATGGGTGAATCTTCCTCACAGTGTCTTCAGCCACTTTTGCTCCGGGCTCAGATGTGAGCTTAGGTAAAGGCTGCGACTTTCTCGGCGAAGAAGAGGAAGAAGATGACGTCAGATTCGCCTGATTCTTGATCAACGGCTGAGATTCATCCGTGGCTAGATTCTTGATGGACGTCTGAGATTCAACCTCCGTTGATGATAATGATGATGATCGGGACCTCCATGGGATCGGAGAAGGAAGCACATCACTGTTATCATCATCACCGAGACTCTTTAGAAGCTCTCTCTTCGATCTAACTTTCTCCCACGCGCCGCCGGAGTGATCCGAAACTCGAGAATAATTCAAGCTACGAACAGGCAAAAGCAGAGGCCTTTCTCTAACCCTTGAACTAACTCGATCAACGAACCGTGTCTCGCTGTCTCTGGAAAGAACAATCTCGGGAGTTTTCATCTGGTACTTGTTCCTCCATGTCTGAATCTCACGCTTGTCGGCTGATGAATCATCGGACGGCTCAGATTCACTCTCGTGACCCACGTTGAAAACAGAGGAGACTTCAAGAAGCTTAGGCACATAGGCATGTGGATTATTAGTATTGTTATGATCGTTACTGCTTGATGATCCGCCACCGTCGTAGTTCCGGCTACTGAAGAGGCCGTAAGAGACGGCGATTCCGACGAAAACAAGGTGGAGAAGCTCGAGGAGTCTGGTTTGGTTAGCGAGCTCCGGTGTCTGAGAGAGGAAGACAGGTACGATGGAGCAGAACACGGCGAGGATTAGGGCTTTGAAGATGAATCGAGAGTAGAATTTTCTAGGGTTTTGATCGTCTTTGTTACCCAATTGGGTTGGTTTCTTGGAGTTTCCTTTTTCCACCATTGGAGAGAAAAGTTAGTGTTTGTTGTAAAGGTTCTTTAAAATGAAGAGAAAATAAGTTGGAAGTGCCAAGACTTAGAGGTTAAGTTCTGTTTTTTTTTTTGGATTTTGAAATATAATGTTAGTAGAGGAAAATACATTGAAGAGAAAAAATATGAAATGTTGATGTGTGAATTCACTACCAACTTTTCTTTTTATTTTTGGTTTCTAACACTATTTCTAACATGCAAACACAAGTTATTTAGGGAATATAACTAACAGAGAAATACGACCAACGGTAGCTGATAATCTTTGTCGGCCAATGCAATAAAGGTAGCAGATTATTAAAGTTGTTAACTTTAAAGTGTATAATAAAGAGGGTAATTAGTTTGGTAGTACATAAAATAATATAGAGAATATTACAGGGAGGTCGCGTAGGCATATGACCCGGGAAGAATCTGTATTGCTTTCTTTTGGTCTGCTACCGCTAAAGCTTTTTTCTTACGCAGTACCCGTCTGAAAACATAGAAATAATTGTCCAGTTTCAAAATAGAATATGACAGAAATAGAAAAAGCGATTAGCTAAATAAATTTATTATATATGTAACTACTAAATGTAATAGTTTTTAGTAAATATTTTATTTAGATGGATATAACTACTGTATTACTTATTTTGCTTCAGATTTGATGGTTAGTCAAGAATTGCTGAAGTAAATCTGACACGTCAAAATTGTAAGAGTCTAATCATCACCACATCATTTTGAGACCACTTTGATCAAGGCGGTGGATCGCTGGTCGGCTAAGGCTCCGAATGGAAAAAGTGAATCAAGCGTTGCGGATTTAGCGGATCAAGCAGAACAAAAGTGGATCGAGCGGATCTAGCAATTTAAATACGGATCTAACGGTTCTAAATGTATGAATGGTGAAAGTGGATAAAAAGTGGTTCAAAATACTGTTTAAATTTTAAATTAATTTAAAAACAAATTATAATACTGCTTATTTTATAATTATTAAAAAATTACGTTATAAATAAAAAAATCAAAATATAGGTTTTGATAAACTTAATTATTTAATAGAATTATGATATACTATGGGAAATAAAATTTAAACAATCCCTTTGTTTTTTTTTATAACATGCTTATACAATGTTTTCGTTAATTTAATAAAACTGTTAGATTTAATTAGAAACATAATTTATATTATATTTTATACATCTAATAATAGAACAAAATTAGATTTAATTAAAAGTAAAACAAAATTTAATTACATTTTTAACTAACAATACTTTTATAAATTCTTATTCAAAGTATAAAAAGCTGACCGAAGCACTGTATAAAATTTAAATAATGTATATAATTTTTTAAATAGTTTTAAGAACAAATATAATTATTTATAAAATATATCAGAAAATTTAATTTAAATATAGTATAACTGTTATGAAGTTTACAATTATATATATATATATATATATATGATTTGGAATGATTAAAAATAATTTTCTTTAGTTTGCAGAAAATAATATTTGTTAATTTTTCTTAAATGGTAACTAGAATATCTATTTTTAAATATTCAAATAAATTCAAAATAATGTAAATTCAAATTATACATATAAAAATCTAAATAAAATAATTACAAAAATCAATACATACAGTTTTTATTTGCCCATAATGTATTTGCAATTTGTTCTCTTATATTCGCCATTACACCTCCTTCAGGTGTAACAGTTGTTTCCATATCATTTGAATTGTGTTCCAAATCATCGTTATCAGCAGGTGATTGTCCAAATGTCTCATCAAAATCATCATCCACAGAATTTGAAATTCTGATAAAATTGTGTAGACCCATTGTAGCAACCACCACTCTCTTCTGCACTTCAATATTATATCTTGGAAAGTCACAAAGTATCCTCCATTTCTTTTTCCAAACTCCAAATGTCCTTTTAATGATAGAACGCAAAGATGCATGCCACTGGTTAAAAAATTCGAGCTTATTCCGAGGTGGAGGAGCATTTTCGAATTGTGACATATGATACCGAACAACCATGTTTCGTGAAGATCTATATGGAGCAAGAAAACCTTGTTTATTTGGATAACCAGAGTCAACCACATAATATTTATCTGCGGGTGGCAAAGGAAATTCTGGATCATTGTTTTGCGCCATCGTAAGAACAGCTGTGTCATGACAAGATCCTGGTGCTCCGTTCCAAACATATGTGAACAACATATTCAGATCACATATTGCCATTATATTAAATGATGTTCTATCCTGTCGATCCCAATACATTCCTTGTAATTTAGGCTTTACCTTAACACATACATGAACACCATCCATTGCTCCGACAAATCCACTAAAAAAAGGCCAATATCTTCCGTCCATTAATTGGTCATGAATTCTGTGTAGTTCTTGCGTTGTTGGAGTGTGGATATAATCGCAAGCTAGTAACTCAGTTGCTCTAAGCACTTCAAAAAATTTTATGTTCACTGTTTCTTGATTTCGTCCAAATCGTAATCCAACATCCCGCTGAACTTCGTTGTGTCCACATATTCGTAGAAACATGGCCACACTCTCGTCGATGCTTACATTCAATGTTGGTCATAAGCCATATAATTATATACCTTAAGCTGTATATAATTTTTGTTTTTAAGGTATAAAACTATATATTTAAGGTATAAAACTATATAATGTATAACAAATAAGCTGTATATAATTTTTGTTTTTTGTTAAATATTTAAGTTACAAAATAAAGTTATTGTAGTTCTTTTTATGATTATTTTCATTTAAAATTATATGTAATGCATCAAATTTCTATAATTATTTTATTTACTAGTGTAAATATTATTAGTATAAGTTTATATTGTATTAAGTAAACTCAAAGTATTATGTTACTAAAACTAGTTCAGCCTAATTACAAAATAACTATATAGTATTAATTAACTAAATTCATTTAATTACCATAAATTATAAACATATACATTAAGTATGTACCTTAATAAGTTCTGGAAAGGAGAATGATGAAGAACACGTTTTACAACAAACGTAGAAAGAAAATTGCAAAGACGGAAAGAGATGATTTTGTGTAATGAAATTTTATCATATGTATGTTATTTATAGTCAAACAAAATTGATATTTATAAAATTAAAATTTATTTATCCTTATTGAATTGTGTGCCCCCCACTTGTTCCACTCTCATCTTCAAGTAAAAGTGGTTCTTTTCTCTTTGCAATACAAATCACGTAACTTCTGTAACACAAGTGGTGCACCTATTTTTCATAATTTATTTTTAACATTTTTTCGATTGTGAATGTACAGGTGGAGCACCCACTCTGGATGGAGGAACCGTTTTTTATCTGCTCCCCATTCAAACTCTTAGGCTCCGAATGGGAAAAGCGGATCAAGCGTTGCGGATCTAGCGGATCAAATGGATTGAGTGGAACAAAAGTGAATCTAGCGGATCTAGCAGTACAAGTGTGGATCAAGCGGTTCTAGCGTTCCAAAACATATATGTGAATGGTAAAAGTGGATAAAAAGTAGTCCAAAATACTGTATAGATTTAAATAATATATATATATATATATATGATATTACTATTTATTTTTCGTAATTTTTTTTAAAAATTATAATTGTACAATTATATTTTTTCAAACTTTATTAACAAATTTAATTCAAACATAGTTTAATTGTTTTGAAATTTACAATTAATATATATATGTGTTGTTTTTACTGATTAAAAATAATTGTACAATTATAATTTTTCTAAAATAATACTATTATTTTGGGTTATATATTAACTAGCATTACAATAATTTAAATATTCAAATAAATATTAAAAAAGAAAAATAAAGACAATATATATATATATATATAGTTTTGCAGTTCAAAAGTTTAAATATAAAATAAAAACAAATCTAAATACAAAAATCATAAATATCAATACATAAGATTTTTATTTGCCCATAATGTATTTGCAATATGTTCTCTGATATTCGTCATTACATCTCCTTCAGCTGTAACCGTTGTCTCCATGTCATTTGAATTGTACTCCAAATCAACATTTTCAGTATGTGGTTGTCCTAATGTCTCAGCAAAGTCATCATCGATAAAATTTGAAATTCTGATAAAATTGTGTAAACCCATTGTAGCAACCACCACTCTCTTCTGTACTTCTACATTATATCTTGGAAAATTACCGAGTATTCTCCATTTCTTTTTCCAAACTCCAAATGTTCTTTCAATAATAGAACGCAAAGATGCATGCCAACGGTTAAAAAATTCTTGCTTATTTCGAGGAGGAGGAGCATTTTCGAATTGTGACATATGATACCGAACGACCATGTTTCGTGAAGATCTATATGGAGCAAGAAAACCTTTTTTATTTGGATAACCAGAGTGAACCACATAATATTTATCTGCGGGCGGCAAAGGAAATTCAGGATCATTGTTTTAAGCCATCGTAAGAACTGCTGTATCATGACAAGATCCTGGTGCTCCGTTCCAAACATATGTGAATAACATATTCAAATCACATATTGCCATTATGTTAAATGATGTTACGTCATGTCGATTCCAATACATTCTTTGTAATTCTGGCTTGACCTTAACGCATACATGAACCCCATCCATTGCTCCGACAAATCCGCTGAAAAAAGGCCAGTATTTTCCATCCATTAGTCGGTCAGGAATCTTGTGTAGTTCTTGCGTACTTGGAGCGTAGATGTAATCACAAGCTAGTAACTCAGTCGCTCTAAGCACTTCAAAAAACTTTCTCTTCACTGTTTCTTGATTTCGTCTAAATCGCAATCCAACATCTCGCTAAACTTCGTTATGTCCATATATTTGTAGAAACATGGCCACACTTTCTTCATTGCTCACATTCAATGTTGGTCGTAAGCCATACGTTGTTTCCAACTTATGACACAATGTTCTAAAACATCCAAATGACATTCGCAGTAGCTGAAGACAAGCAGCATGATCTTCTTGTAAGCGATGCCAAATATTTCTCCACCCTAACCCACTATCTGTTTGAACTTACCCTCTTTCAAAATATTGATTATAATAACTCAATGCTGGTTCAATTATTAACTCTTCAAATTGTGCATTCTCCAAATTCCACAACTCAATTCTTTTTTCGTAACTTAAAAATTGAACTCTTCGTGCTCGTAGTTCACATATACGAAAAGCCTATATATTGACAAAAACAATAAAGCGTTAGATTGATAATAATTTTATAACATGATTATCACACATAATAAAAAATATTATACAAAGATTAAATCAGACATAAAACATCATCATTATTATAAAAGAGTTCAAGCAATTAAACTAAGCTTCATCATCATCGCTTTGATGGGTTTCATTTAAATTAGGTCCTCGTTGGGTTCCCCATATGCTAAATAATCCTCCAGTTTTACATGTTTGTGGTATTTCTCTTGGTGATGATCCTTGTTGAGAATTGGACGTAGTTCTAGTTTGCGTTTCAAGTGAAAATCCATGTTGAACATTCGTCGAACAAGGCCAGTGTGAAGCAGTTGGCGATGATCCCCATTGTGAATGATTTGATGATGAACCCCATTGTTGAGTATTTGATGACGAATCCCAATGAGGCGCCTTTTGTGGTGAACTTCTCCATTGTTGTGTATTTTGATATCCTCCCCCATTGCTGAGAATTTTGTTGTGCGCTCCACTGTTGAGAATTTAGCGGTGTACCACCTTGTTGCGTATTAGGTGGTGTGCCCCATTGCTGAGCACCTGGTGGTGTACCCTATTTCTGAGCTCCTGGTGGTGTACCCCATTGCTGAGCTCCTGGTGGTGTACCCCATTCCTGAACATGTACTTGTTGACCCCAATTGCCAGCTGAAATTCGCTCCCAAGAGTTATTACCCCCAGAAGATGGACTACCTGAGTGAACACCACTTGAACTTGGACTCCCAAATGGTTTGCATGAGCTTAAACGCTTCCCCACATGTTCATCATCACGTGTATATCCAGTTAATGCTTGTAGAAACTGTATCTTTTCTTCGAAAGTACTTTCAGCTCTATCAATGAAATACTTTCGCCAAAATGCATCTTCTCTAAATTCGTTAATGCACGCCCAGTAAAACGTTGTGTCATTTGGTAGCTCCATCGATTCAAATATCTTCACAGCCGCATCAAAATCGTCATAATCATCTTGGTCAAACGGATTTTGGCGTAGTTGCTGTAAACTTTGATGTTGGAACTCCTTAAATCCGGTCATTGTATCTGTGAGGGTGGTCTCAAATGACTGTCTTTTTTACTTCCTCTTGAACCACTTCCATGTAATACTCGTGAATGTATTGATGATCTTTGTGAAGTACTTCCCCGTCTTCCTTTGCCTTGTTGTTGTACTCTTGAACCAGGAATTTGAATTGGATCCATCGTTGTAGAGCTATGACGAATATGTGTACGAGTGATTTGAAGGACGTGTGTCATCGTTTATGTTAACACAGTACACTTCTTCGGTTTCTTGCATCTCCGGCTCTTCATTATCTGACATTTCACCACCATATGTTTCTTGGTAAAACTGATCTTCATTGTTAGTGGCAGCTTCATTCATCATCTCTTCTCTTCTTTGTTTGACAGAATATTGAGATTGTGATTGGACATTATATAATCTGAAACAACGTTCCATGATCTCTCACCCATGTGGCGGTAGTCGTCTAAATGCATGTACAATCTTACATGTCTATTAAAACAATAGTAAAAAATATTTTTTTTTGCAAAGCGGTTGACAGGAATGAAGGTTGCTAGAACTTTTCCAGCAATATCTCAGCTGTTCTTTGCAGATGACAGCCTATTCTTTTGCAAAGCGCAGCCAGAAGAGTGTCAAACGATACTATCGATTCTCAAGGAGTATGAGGGGGTCTCTGGACAGCTAATAAACTTTCAAAAATCATCGATCCAGTTTGGGCATAGGATTGGAGAGGATAAGAGACAAGAGCTTCGGGATATACTGGGAATACAAATTATAGGGGGTATGGGATCTTATCTCGGACTTCCAGAGAGTCTGAATGGGTCAAAAGTTCAGGTGTTTGGATTTGTCCAGGAGCGTTTAAACAAAAGAGTTAGTGGATGGACCTTTCGTTTCTTTACGAAAGGGGGCAAAGAGGTGATTATTAAATCAGTGGTTACGGCGTTACCAAATCATGTAATGTCGGTGTACAGGTTACCGAAGGCGACTACCAAAAAACTCACTAGCGCAGTGGCCT
>JABAYD010067859.1:0-16980 GCA_014822095.1 Diplotaxis tenuifolia | reverse complement strand
CGTTTTCCGGGTTTTGATGGAAAACACGTTTTTTTCGATATTGCGGAAAAGATATTAAAAAGTCTCATATTAAAATAGTAAAAAAACATAATATTATAAAATTAAAACCCATGGGTACCCATTACCCTTTTGTATTTACCCAACCTAGTATGGGTCTTAAAATTTTATACCCATGATTGGCCCAATTAATTTTAGATGGGTAAAAACACAACACATTATCAATAGGTTTGGGTAAACCCATGGATAATTACCCATATTAACATCCTATATTTACCACAAACAATATAATATTGGTCCATTAATAAAAGACAAATAAAGAAACAAGAAGCTAGCTAACTATATTGCTTATACTTTCTTTAAAAACAGCATTTTTCAGGAAAATCTTATAGCCAAAAATTTTTATTGGCATACTATATATATATATATATATATATATCGTAAAAACGCACAGAAAGCCAAAGCAAGTGATCAAGAACAAAAGTCCACCTTAAATAACCAAATCGTTTTTTTTGTCTAATAAAAGGACAAAATTTTTGAATTAGATCTTGTATTACGATTAGTTAATTTTTTCTACTATCAGTAAAAAACTAAAAATATATAAGATGACAGAACTAAGCTACTATTACCAGACAAAATAAACAAAAAATTGTGTATTGCTCAACTGTGAATGTAGCTATATAAGATCATGATAAACAACGTAAAATGTATAATCGAAGTTCATGTTGAAGGATAGAGTTTGGTTCGAATATTCAGTGGCACGATAACCAAAAAAAGGAACGAGATGTCGAGGATCAGGATGAACCGGCCATGTCAGGGGTAGAAGCTGTACTCCATCGGATCCCCCGGATCCCTACCTGCCAAATTGATGCTTCATGGATCAGTAATGGTGCGGTTAGTGGCTTAGGGTGGAATCTAAAGGATCAGAGGAAAACCGAAGTTTTTGGTTTACGGGCAAATGCCAGGAGCCTCTCAGCATTACATGCTGAGATGGAGGGACTACTTTGGGCTGCATCATGCATGATAGACATGAGGATTTCATCGGTTCGGTTCGAAACCGATTGTTCAGATTTACTGGATATGGTTTCGAACTCGGTGGAATGGCCAGATTTTGCAACAGAGATCGAGACGCTACAGCGACTACATACTGATTTTGAAGATGTGAGTCTCTCTCATATTCCTCGAAATCAAAATGGCAGAGCGGGCGCACTTGCGAAAGAGGCCAGAGTTAGAGGCTATATCTTTTCCCATATAGATCAGACTCGGTCAGATAGAGTTCTTCCCGAAGAACCGATCCGTCGGACTACCACTTGATCTAGCTTTAATGGGTGGTCGACAAAAAAAAAATGAAAAAAGAATGATTGTTTGTGAAGAAAAATTGATCCAATTGAAAGTTGAAATATAAAAGAACAGTAACATAAAAAAATAGAGCAAAGAACCAAACAAGAAATGAGTACATTCACATGTAATAACTATGTCACTATGTGAGTGGTCAAAGTTCGTTAATCGTGGGTGTTAAGACTTAGGGTGCGTCTTATAAAAACACTTCTTTTATTGAAATCGACCTTTGTCTCTTTGCCAACCTTTTTCTTCTCTTCATTATTAGGGTTTTACTTCAACTTCAACTTTCATTTTCTTATTATACATTAAAAGGTTTGTTTCCTGACACTTTCTCAAGAAACATACTTTTTTTTGTTTATAGTTTACGTTGGACATGACTTCCTAAAATAAAATTTATTGAATTTTGTGCTTAATATCTTTACTACCGTATAATTTTCTTCTTTTTTAAAATGTTGCTTCAACACACTTTATACGAAATAAATAAGTTTTACGCCTATACACACTAGTTAAATCTTGTGCTTAAAATGTTATCTTTTATATATATTAGCTAGATTTAAATAGAGATAGATTACATAATATTTTTTTTTGAAAAAGATAGATTACATACTTTCTTGTCAAAACATATGCCATCATATAACTAACAACATTTTGTTGGATATCAAATATAAGCTTCCTAATTTGATTATTACAATAGAAAAGATTTTGATTCAAAATCTACATCTTATAAATAAAAATATTAAACAAAAGAATATATCTATTACCACATGAATATTAAAGTTTTATAATTTATAATATCAATTTAATTTTTTATTTAATTTAATAATTTAAAATTTAATAAAAGTAAATATTAAATTAAATTTATTAGGTTAGTCCACACTAGATGCAGGCCATCAGATCGTCTTTAAAAAACTAAATTTTAAACCTGATTCCATCCCTAAAGTAAATTCTAAATCATAATGTTATTAGATTATAATTATGTGCTTTAAACTAACCGCCCCCATTAATCACTTTTGGGCTTAGTACTTGAACTAAAACCAATTGGGCTTATTACTTGAACTAAAACCCATTATAGAACAATGATAAATAGAAAATTAAACCTTAAGAGTTTAGACCTCTGCCCTACTGTTTCTCTGCCGCCAACAATGTCGAACCGCACGAACCCGCAGAACCTCAAGGAGAAGGTCTTGCGGAAGAAAATCAAAAGTGACGATTTCTGGAATCTTCGGTCCTGAAAAAAAGCCCACTCCTTTCCTCTGCCTTTTGATGAAGATGGTGGAGATCCAGCCTGAGAAAGAGATCGTCGTTGAGTTCATCAAGGACGATGATAACGAGTACGTTTTTTTTTTTGTTTCTTAGCAAAGATGTTGTCTTTTGTCTATATAACGTTTTTAGGAGTCGTAAAGTTTGTTTTTTTTGTTGTTGTTGTTGTTGCAGGTATGTTCGTGTTCTTGGTGCGTTTTATCTGCGTCTCACTGGGTCTGATGTTGATGTGTATCGTTACCTTGAGCCTTTGTACAGTGACTACAGGAAAGTGAGTCTGATGGGAGTAAGTTTCGTTATTTGTTTAATGGATTAAAGTGTTTGATTGGTTTTGTTTACGAGACGAGTTTTATTTATCTCCTTAGAGGATGAGTTGAGATATGTGGATGAAGTGATTGACGAGCTTTTAACGAAGAAACATTCTTGTGGTATTGAAATGCCAACTTTGAAGGAGAGGTTTGTTCTTCTCCTTTTTTTGTTTTGATGTTGATCTGTTGCTGGGATGACAGGTTTATGCTGGTACAGAATGGTGAGTTGGATCCGAGGAAAAGTGGTATCGAAGATGAGTTTAAAGCAGAAGAAAAAGAGGAGAATGAAGTGATTGCTTACGAGTCTGAAGATGAGAGGGTCGCTGCTTTTTTACTCTCCAGTAGTTTGTGTTTCTTCTGATTTGTTTTCTGTTTAGTAGCTCAATGTTGATACCATCTTCCTCCTCGTTTACAGGATCGTACGAGTCTTGAAAGAGACGCCGCAGGTATCTGGATCCTTGCCCTTTGCTAGATACCATCCGTAAATATATTTTCCTCGGGATATGTTTGTTGCTGTAAGCTGTTTGATCTGGCTAATGCTCGCGCATCATGTCCAGAAATCCCGGAGAGTACCAGGGAGATTAACATGGCATTTGACAATGAGTGACGTGGCAGGGAGAGAAAGACTATTGAAATTCAGGCCCAGCTTAAATAAATTTTGGACCTTTTCTTAAACTAGCTATTATTTGTTCAGTTTGCATATTAAGGTCTTAAACTATATTTATTTCAGTAAATCAGGACCTTCATTACTTAAATAAAAATTGCAAAATACCCTGTGCATAAGCACCCTGAGCACATACTCAAAGCCGGTCCTGATTCTCATAAGCTTAGGAATGCATAGGGTCGGGTGAGTGTCATTCGTCTGCACTGCAACCTTATCTGGAAACTCTTCCAGTTGACGCTGCTTCCTCCAGACCTTGTCTCAAAACGTGCTACTAGGGCTGGGCAAAAAATCCGAACCCGAAAAACCAAACCGAACCCGATCCGAAAAAGTAGCACCGAACTCGAACCGAAATTGATTAAATATCCGAACGGGTTCAAAATTTTGGTATTTAAAGAACCGAACCTGATCCGAACCGAAATATTTCGGGTACCCGAATGTATCCGAAAAAGATATATATATTATTTTTAGATATAATGTATATTAAAAAAAATCAAAAAATATAAGATACCTTTAAGTTTTCTAAAATACTTGAAAAATATATGGAAATAGTAAAAAGTAAATGTTTGAAATAGCTAAAGTTTACTGAAAACACCAAAAATAGTTAAATATCTATTGATTTTCTATCCAAATATTTAAAGAAAATTCATTTATATGTTAAATTTAGATATTTTAACATATATGTTATTAAAATTTAAATGTAATATATTATCTTTCTTATAGATTTTGAAAATGTAAAGTATATATTGTATTTTAAAATTTTAAAAATAATTTAAATGGGTTATCCGAACTCGAACCGAACCCGCAAAGATCCGAATCGAACCCGGACCGAAATTTAGAAATACCCGAATGGGGTTGAAATCTTTGAACCCGAAAACCCGAAACCCGAATGGACTGAACCGAAACCCGAATGGACTGAACCGAAACCTGAATGCCACCCCTACGTGCTACGATGTCTTGAAGCGAGGCTGAGCACAGAATATACTGTTGCTTTAGACGAAGAGCCTTTCCTTCGTCTGACTCATCTCCAGGATAAAGCACGTAGCAAAACTAATTACATTAGGAGAGAAAGGGAAATCAGTACGTACACTTCGTGCAGGGTAAGAGAAGAGTAGAAAATATACAAACCTTTTCTGTAACGACCGTGATCAGATGAGGAGGCCCATTTGCTCCTTTTTTTCTTATTAAAAACCCAAAGTCATTCTTTTTACTTTTGTTCTACATTATAAGTGTGAGAATCTTCTCCCTCTTCCCCTCCCCTATATAAAAAACTTTATCCCTTCTACTTTTCTCATCAAGTTAAAGTATTTTCTTTGCGTGTGACGAGTTGTTGTTAGAATATCCGACTCCAAATCATGAGTTAATTTTTGGGTGAGATTTTCGGGCGAACTTCCGACGAGTTTTTCTTGTAAATTTGTCGTCTCCTTTTTCTACTCTTAGAGATCTATTAAAGAAAATATCTAGTTAAGGAAACCCGCCATTCTAGGAAAGTTTCTATTTTAGGAAAGTTTCTATTTCTGAAAACTTTATTTCCTGAGATATGAGATCTGAGCCGCTGATTCTCGTATTGCAGTTGCGCTCAGTTGACCATCTTTCATTGATAGTTCCAACCATTGGCTAAGGTAAGGGATCTAGAGATATCTCTATAATATTATTTGAGAAGTCAGTTTCATATGTATCACGTTCACATTAATTCTCACGATCACGTTCACATTAATTCTCACGATGGTTAATTACACTGATACCTTTAATGAATTTAGTTTATTATTATTGCCATTTTTAATATTTCCTTTTTCTGTTTATTAACAAATTAGTTAATGACATTTTTATCGAAAATAATTAGATAATAAGGCACTATTTTTATATTTAAAACATATTATTTAATAGACTTTCTTCACGTAAGTTACATATTTACATAATTATTATAATGTAGATGACCTTTTATTTCTCTTATTTACATATTTCCTCATTCATTAAAAAACTTCCTTATTTTACTTATTTTTATTAGAAAAGGAAACTATGTCTAGTTAGTGTGGTTTATAAGGAAACTACGTTAAGTTAGTAACAGTTATATGAATTATCCTTTTTACTTATTTACATTTTTTTGATATTTCCTAGAATTAATTGTATATTTTTGTAAACCAGGTGATAATATGCCTTTCTACCTTGCTTAGGAATATTATATTTTTTGATAAGTATATAATTTCATATATCTTAAGAAATTCTCCTAACAATTTTATATAATTTTATGTATAATTTCCTAATCCTAATACTATTTGAATTCCCAAACGTCTATCTAAATAAACAACTATTTTTCACAAATCTAAACTTTCAAACTATCTATACAAATTCAATTATCATCCATCGTTTTTATTCAAAAAAACCCATGTTTTTTATTGTCTGATAAATAACCCCTATGGTTTCCATCAGAGAAATTCATCCTTCTTTAGATACATGCAAGATCAAAGTGAATATCATGAAACTGTCGAGAAAGTATCTCGAAGGAACTGTTTCTATTTTTATTTGATGATGAAGTAATTTAAAAAATCGATCCTACCAGCATGAAACTGTTGAGAAAGTACCTCTGGACTTCCAAACCACAATTTGACACTAAAAATTTGGTGCCCGGCTGATGTTACTTAGGAATATTGATCTTAAAAGTGAACTGTGTAATGGAACAAGACTTCAAATAACTCAGTTGGATGTACATGTTATGGAGGCTATAATTATAACAGGTAATAAGGTTGGTCAAAAGGTACTAATACCTAGAATGTTTGTTACTCCTCCAGAAACAAGATTTTCATTTAAAAAGCTGAGTCAAAAAATTTCACTTGTTGTTGCTTTTGCTATGACCATAGATAAAAGTCAAAGTCAATAACTGGAGAAAAGTGATTTGTTTTTACATAGACATGTTTTTTCTCACGGATAACTTTACATAGCAATTTTCAGAGTAAAATCAAGGAGTGGTCTAAAATTTCTTATTACCAATGAAGAAGGCAAGCCACAAAATACAACAAAATATGGTGTTTATAAAGAAGTTTTTTTTTAAATATTAAGTACTTTAATTTTAATTTTTTAGCTATAGAAACATTTGGGTGTTTAGACTAATAACTATAATTAAAATACTATTTTTACTTCAGTTATTAAGTTATTAATGTAATGTAATGGGACAATTTTATAAATACCACTTAATAGTTCATAACAATTTACTGGATTTATGACTATTTCTTGGATTTATGGAATTGGAGTGACTTTTGAGAATTAATAAATGGAGATTTTAGATTTATTATTATTATTATTTTTTTGGAAAGGGGTATTACGTTTTCAGCGTTGAATAGAGCTTCTGCTACGTCAGTATGCTTTCCAGAGTTATACGAAGACGAATCAAAATTTCCTGAAGGGGCTTTTGTCGACCAGAGGCGTAGATTGATAGTAGTCTTGGTTTTATAACCAGGGATAGGAACATCATAAGCAACGGTCAGGACGTCTCCTCCACCAATCCACCGTTTTTTACCATCTGATCTGATCGAAAAACCACTTTCCCATAAAACTTCACAGGATACCAGACATCGTTTTCTGACTATTTCCAAGGGATTACGTAACTGAAAAAAACCAATTAATGCCATCGAGTTCAACATTTTTTTTGCTATTTTGAGGGAGTGAAAAAAAAATTAGAATAGCAAGAAGAAGAAGAAGAGACCTCAAGCCAGTCTTCTGCAGCTTCCTCCTGTCCATCTTTTGTGATTATCTGTTCCCAAGTGCAGGAGGATCTGGCTCTTACAATTTGGAAGCGAAGAGTTCAGCAACTCAGAAAATCAAAGATCAATCTCCAGCAACCAAGTAACCTGAGCAGCTACGTTTTCCAAATCAAAGCCAAGACTCTTCAAAGTGTCAGCATAAGCACCAGTAAGACCAAGGTTACCCACTTTTGTCAATACACAAGTTTTAGTGCATTTGCGAAAATATTTATTTGTATTGATTGAGTTAGAGTACTTTATAATATTAAGCTACTACACAATCCCACACAGAGACTATAATCACGATGTCGACTAGATCCAAGAACGATACTGCTAGTTAGTACAAGGTTCGACTGATACAACATATCTGAGCTAGACTCATAATATATATATTACACACTCGAGAACAAAGCAAGAAACATGATTTCTTACTGAGTTGATCTCCACATGCAACCGAGGAAACCAGCACAACACTCAGAAGAATATCTATGGAAAAAAATGCTCAACTCAAAAAGTTTTGTGGAGAATAAAAAAATAGAATAGAATTTTTTACATTCAAAAACACATTTCCACTTTCCAATTACATCCGAAGACAAATAGTGTTTGTGACACACTTTCTCTTGTCAAAAAGACTCGTATGATCCTAAAATAAAGAAAAAGAAGTGAATCATATTCACTCTTCCTTCGTCCGTATGGTTTATAGTACATGAGCGGTTTCTTTTTCATTGCACCGATCTCTCTTTTTTCCACTTTATTATTTTTCTTATTCTACTTCACGTTTTCATTTACTTTTATCTCAAATTATAAAAATATTAAATAAAAATAATTGTCTTAATAAATCTATAAATATATAAAAGAGCAGATTCTCTTCTCCTTCACCATCAGCCTTAATAATGAGGTCAGCTTACATCATCTTTTACGTTATGGGCATTCTTTTATATATTTATAGATTTTTAACGATATTTAGTGGCCCATTTATTTTGTTTGTAGGGTAGCTGTCGTCTGGAGATTGACGGCGAGGAAGGTGATGTTTCGTCTCCTTCGTTGCCTTGTGCGAGAAACGTGAAACGCTTCCTCCGACAATGGTACATCAACACCCGCTTTTGGACATGTTTTTTCAACCACCGTTGAGATTCCGGATAAATCAACAACGGAAAGCTCCGTCGCGTCCGATTAATGGAGGACAAAAGACTGATTTGCCCACCACCACTGTTGGTTGATGGAACTTGGGATCTGAAACAATTTGAGAAGGAAGGCAACACAAATTGGGATCTGGAAATAGTTGCTGGTTAGATCCTCTTTTGCTTGAATCTTTATTTCAGTTGTGGTAATGTTTTGTTTCAAAGTGATAAATCTTTGAAACAGAACGATGTAGGTATCAAACTAGATAGTGTTGGTCAAGGTTATGCTATTCGAAAGCTTCTTGCTTTGGTTTTGTTATAAGATATATGAAGATGAGTGATTGATTGTGTAACGTGTGCTATTGGATTTCTTATAGAGGTAAAGAGGAGAAAGCTGCTTGAAGTTATCCCTGAAACAAGTACAGTGGAACTTCTATAAACTAACTATAAACTAATAATGTTGGACCAAGACTAAAAAAATTTATTAATTTATAGAAATTATTAGTTTATAGATTATTAATTTATAGAGGTTATACTGTACTAAACTAAAAAATTATCGAGATATTAATTGAACCAAAACTCAATTTGGGACAATGAAATTCTATTAATTTATAGAGATATTAATTTATAGATTATTAATTTATAGAAGTTATACTGTATTAAATTGATAGCTCGATTATCCACAGATTGCAATGTCCAAAAGCTAAACTAAAAATGTCCAGAACCAAATAAAAACAAAAGCCAAACCAGGTTGGTTGTTTCAACAAGGGCATAGTTGACCAAATAACATCATGGTCCCACATAAAAATGTCTCACATGTAGGATGTGTCTTTGAATGCAAGAGAAAGTCAAAAAGTGTCGCTTAATGTTGTAATCAACTCTAAAAAAAAAAAAAAGACAAACCGAATCAGCAAACCAGAAAAAATAAAAAACTCTCGTAGATCTTCCCTGAGGAATGAGGATGTGCAACCTAATCTGAACTATCTGCTTATATTACAGCTTCTACAACAAAAAAAGTTAACCTATCTTATTTTGGTTCAGAGAACAGACTAAAAGCCATACATAACCAAAGGAGAGGACTTGGATCTTTCGTGACCCACACTGGTCAAGGTTCCATTTTTAGTGGCAATGGAGGAGAGAACATCAAGTTTCCTTTATTAAGCTGGATCTCCCTCTTCTTGTGTTCATTACTTCCCGGGTTATTAGCATCTAATCCGTCCCCTTCACGGCCATCTGAAGAAGAAACTTCATTTTCAGATTGAGTTTCTTCTTCTTATTCAAAGCCCTCGTTTTCCACAACTTACATTCATATTCCCTTTCTTGTCTCCATTTCCATCGTTTGATCCGCTTGTTGAGTCATCATCTACCTCCTCGCTAATGCTTGCCTCTGGCGTATCTTCATAAACCTTATATGCATTCCCATTCTCATCAAACCTCACAGTTTTCACCACCTGGTTCTTTCCTTTCACCACAACCACGTTACTATCTTTCAAACCATGCTGTTTCCTCCTTTCATTATCCCTGGATACCACGAGGCTTTCTTCCTCCCCACTATCAACTGAATCATCCTCACCACTCGACGTCACTCTTCCATACAACTGATACACATTCCTGTTCTCGTCATAAACCACGGTCTTCCTAACCGGAGGCTTCACTACATTGCCTTTCACAATGACCCCAGTTCTAAACTTATAGCTATCATCAGCCGTGGAGTCCAACTCTTCATCCCCAACACAAGTAACAAACACTTTCCCCATTCGGTTTCTCAACTTCTGGACTCTTCTGTCTTCTGCTACACCAAAACCCTGAGGCCTTTTGCTGTGGCTACCACAAAGCTCAGATTAGCAGTAGAAATACCTTCTAACAGCACAGTCATCAACGTACTGCAGAAACCTCACAAGGCCTCTGCTAAAATATCTCTTACTACTCCGTATCATTGGATCAATCTTACCCTAACAGAGAAAGCAAAAAGATACACTAAAATCAAAATATCATTCAAAACCAAAAAAAAGGACAAAACTTTATTTACCTGAATCGAATCCAGTTTTAAGAGCAAGTCCGTAGCTTTCCGAGAAACAACCTTAAAAGGGAAAACGGGTTTCCCAGAAACCGAAGACTTGAGAGCCAAGAAGCTGGATTTGATCAACGCGAACTCCTTGAGATGTCTGAAGGAGATGGATCTGTGAACGAGGTACGAGCGGAAATGGGTTTGGATTACACGCGCCGCGGGGTCTCTTAGCGTGGAGTACGGTTCTTGAGGACGTTGTTGGTGGGAATAGAAAGGTGCGAACTTGTTGAGAGATGACTCGAGATCATCAATTTTGCGGAGGAGACAGGAGAGGATAACATTGTCGTCGTGTCCTCGTTGCGGAACGTTCTTTCGGTTGCAGGAGCAGGTTTGGTCAGGAAATTGTGGTTCTTGTTGGTGGGTTTGGAGGTAAGAAGCGAGGAGATGGTGAAGATTCTCTGTTGGTGGAGAAGGGTGGTTGCAGCAGGGAGGAGGAGAGTCTCGGAATGTGCAGCAGCGTGAAGACGTGGGGACTTGAGGGAGGTTATCGTGGTGGCTGTGGCGCCGTGAGCAGCCGTGGCGGTGGTAGCGGGATGCCATGGGGTTTACGGCGGAGTTCGCTAGATGGAAAAGTGTTAACTTTACGGTGTTTTGACCAAATCGATGATCCCGTGAACTGAGAAAGAAGAAGTCAAAGAAAATAGATTGAAGACCTCGTGTAGTCGTTATGTCTTACAACCCGGCTCGTAGTTTTTCTTATTGACCGGTTGAACCAAACCGGATGGATTTTGCACGAGATTACATATTTACAATTGCTTAACATACGTTTGAACAGCAACGTTCCATGAGTCCTAATCTAAAGACCACAAATCTAAGCAGTCATAAATTGATTAGTTTCAGATGGGATAATCTCTTGGCTTCCATCTTGAATGCCAAAGAGCAGAGTCACTGTCCTTCTTAAGCAGCAAATATTACTATTGTTGACTTCCATAACAACCTTGTATAGCCGATTTCTTGACCTGATAGCTTTTACCAGTAGGTTTCCTTCTTTATCATATAACATGAGGTAGTTCTCCTTCTTCTGTACGTCACATTCAGCCTTTGTTGCTTGCCCAAGACTAATAATGTTGCTTCTTAACTCCAGTATAAAGTAGACATCACCCAAGATCTTTCGTTTTCCGTCTTTACTTATGAAAAGAATCGATCCTTTCCTTTTTATATCAATTCGAGAATCATCTCCGAACCTCACCTTTCATGTAACCTTCTCATCAATCACAGAGAAAAAATCCCGATTCCCAGACATATGATTACTCGCTCCATTGTCTAGATACCAGATGTTATCTTGATCATTATGCACATCGAACTTGCTTGGTGTTACATTCTGCTCATTAAGGTAAACCACTTCATTCACCATCAGCTCCTCAGCTTCATGTGTACTATCGTTCTCATTCTCAAGCGTCTCTTGTAGCTTAAGTAAACGATCAGGACAGTTGTACGCATAGTGACCGGTTTTATCGCAGCGATAACAAACCACACTCGAGGTATCTCGTCCTTGCTTCCAATCTCTCTGATTATTGTTCCTTCCACGTCCCCTTCCTCTATATCTAGAGAAACGATCGCCTTGTCCTCTTCCTCTACCACCGCCAAAATGATCTCCTTGTGACTCCATATTAGCATACAGGAGCTTGCTTTGTTCCTCCTGAGGATCGTCATCATGAACCCTCTCCTCGTATGCTTTTAGTCTTCCTACTATGTTCTCAAAGCTAGTGGTATTTAGGTTGAGAATCTGTTCAAGAGCAGCAATGATGTGTATGTATTTCTTCTTCGGGAGGCTCTGCAGAAATTTCTTTACCAACTTTGGCTCATCAATATCCTCTCCTAAGGCAGAAGACTTTGAGGATATCGCCGTAATCCTTCCTGAGAACTCATCTATAGTTTCTGCGTCTTTCATCCTTAGTTGCTGGAAATCATCCATCAACAACTGCAGCCTGGCTTCACGAACTCTATCAGCTCCTACATGCTTCTGTTAATCGTTTCCCACACTTCCTTCGATGTTTTAAGACTACCAAATTGCAACAGCAGTGCTTCTGGTATGGACTGAAATAGTAGTGCTCGAGCCATGTTATTTTTATCTTCATCTTCTTTTTTTATAGAAGATGGGAAGATGAAAAGAAAGACAATTTTGGAAGAGTGGTTCTGATACCACTTGAAAAACCCTAAGGAACAAACACTCGATCGGTAAGAAAAGATATGGACTCGATCCGTGAGGGAAGAGAACTGATGGAATGAACGGTGACATAAAGGATTGAGGAAGGCTCAATGATACTACCAGACTTCGATCGTTGCCGGATGTGACGCACCGGTCAAACAAAGAAAGGTTCGAAACCTGGAGATAACCTCGCCAAGTCTAGGGATGATATGAACTCCGAAGAGAATTATGGATTGAGTGACGACACAAAGGGTTGCGGAAAGACCCAATGATACTGTCAAGGTGCTTGATTGTCGCCTGATATGACTCACAGGTCCGACAAGGAAACGGCTCGATCTGTTGCCGGATTTGACGCACTTGAAGAACCCTAAGGAACGAACACTTGACCGGTAAGAAAAGATATGGACTCAATCCGTGAGGAAAAAGAACTGATGGAATGAACATTGACACAAAGGGTTGCGGAAGGCCCTATGATATTACCAGACTTCGATCGTTGCTGGATGTGACGCACCGGTCCAACAAAGGAAGGTTCGAAACCTGGAGATAACCTCGCCAAGTAACTAGGGATGATATGAAATCCAAAGAGAATTATGCATTGAGTGACGACACAAAGGGTTGCGGAAAGACCCAATGATATTGTCAAGGTGCTTGATTGTCGTCTGATATGACTCACTGGTCCGATAAGGAAGCGGCTCGATCTGTTTCCGGATGTGACGCACCGGTCCAACAAGAAAGAGAAGTGTAACTTGGAGCTAACCACACCAAGACACGAAAAGTTCTCGAAGGAACAAAAATGAGAATCACTCTCAAGATTCCAAAAATAAGAAACAAAACTTATCTTATTTCGTTGATCAAATGGTCTTTATATAATAGGCAAGGCATACAAAATGACTAGTCAAACATAGAAACTATCAATTTATAAAAACAAGAAAGACTTGACCAAAGATTTTGAATTGACCACAAATAATAAATGTCTTGACTTGACCAAAATTGAAGGATTGTGGTCGCAGAACTCTTCGGCTGGTCTCTTGCTTCCGCATGGTCGACGGTCTTTGAATTGCCGTCAGATTGATATATTATTCGACCATGACTAGCATTTTCTTGTTGGGCCTTTCTTTCTTTAGGCTTAAACATGTTCGTAAACACATTTTCAGCATATGTCAAACCCATCTCGTTTAATCTCAAGCCCATAAGCCAAATCTTCTTGATTTGTTTCTTCTTCTGATTAGAGGCACATCAATGCCTTTCGGCCTAAAGAACACCGGAATAACATATCAAAGATTGGTGAACAAAATATTGACGATACGCTCGTAAAGTCATCAAAGGCCACCGATCATGTTTCACAACTCCGGGAATGCTTTTTCATTCTCAATAAATTTGGAATGAAACTCAATCCGAAAAACTGCACATTTGGAGTAGCTTCCGGAGAATTCATGGGATACCTGGTAACCAAAAGAGAGACAAAAGCTAACCTCAAACAGATCACCGCGCTAGTCGACACGCCTCCTCCTAAATCGGTCTGGGAGGTATAGCAACTCACAAAAAAGATAGCCGCTTTAAATCGATTCATATCAAGATCAACCGATAAATGACTCACGTTCTATAAACTCCTGAAAGGAAACAAGAAATTCGAGTGGAACCAAGAGTGTGATCTCGCTCTTAAGGAATTAAAAGCCTATATAAGGGAGCCGCCCATACTATCCAAACCTGTCGAAGGAGAAACCCTCCTACTATACGTTGCGACCTCAGAGCACACAGTGAGTGGAGTACTCATTCGCGACGAAGAAAATGAACAAAAACCCATATATTACGTGACAAGATCTCTAGTCGACGCTGAGAGTAGATACCCAGTAATGAAAAAGCTCGCACTGGCAATCGTCTCCGCCATTCGAAAAATGAGACCATACTTCCAGTCATACTCCATAAAGGTAATGATTTCGCAACCATTGGCAACGATCCTCCATAGCCCCAGCCAATCCTGAAAATTAGCCAAATGGGCCATAGAACTCAGCGAATACGACATCAAATACAAATCAAGAACGAGCTCGAAAGCTTAAATACTGGCTGACTTCGTCATCGAAAGGAGACCGAAAAGGAGTCTAAAATCGACAAATGGAGACTCCATGTGAACGGAGCATATTCAAAGCACGAGTCCAGAGGCGGGATACAACTCGAATCCGGAATAGGCGAAATGATTGAACAATCATTCCGACTAGGTTTTTCACACATCAAACAACGAACCAGAGAATGAGTCCATCATAGCACGACTTCGCCTTGTCGTAAGCATCAGAGCAAAGAAGCTCAGTGCATTCAGCGTTTCGCAACTCCTTACTAATTCCATGGGGAATTAGAAGCCAAAAATGAAAGGCTGGAAGCATACCTCGCCGTAGTACAAGACATCGTACGCTAGTTCGACCAATTCTAGCTCACCCACATCCCGAGAGGAGAAAACTCCTCTGGAGATGCACTAGCCCCTCTTGCATCAACTTCAAATCCAACCATACGAAAGATGATACTGGTTGAAGAAATTGAAAAATCAAGTATAAACATTCCACTAAAAGATCAGGATCCCCAAGATAGAGAACATCATCAAGTCAACGCCGCTATGACAAGGAGCAAAGCTTTGCGGACAGTTCAAGATCCCAACAATGAGGGACTCGACTTATCACAATTTAGAAGGAACCCGATCAATACCGAGGAAGAAGACGATGACAACTACGAAGTTTTTCCCGTCGAAAACGAAGATCCTCGACCTGAGGAAGCCCGTGTGCCGATCTTGCCAACACTACCGTCAGAAGACACGGACCATGAGACAAATGGGGAAGCTCACGAATCGTTCAGAATCGAAATCGAGGCACAACCCGATTGGAAAACACCAATAATCAAATATATAAAAGAAGGAGAAATACCACCAGAAAGATGAGAAGCTCGCAAAATTGAAAACGAGAAGTTCGCGATACTGCCTTAGGGAAGATAAACTTTATAAAAGAAGTCTGAGCGAGCCATACTTGCTATGCGTAGATTTCAATGAAACTTTCACAATCATGAAGCAAACACACGGTGGCTCCTGCGGAAGTCATTTTGGAAGAAGGTCGATAGCGATCAGAAATAAGAAACATGGATATTTCCGGCCTAAAATTGCCGCAAACAGCGAATAGTTCTCACTTAGATGTGATAAATGTCAACGACACGCCTCCATGATCCATCAATGGACACAAAAGCTATCATACGTGTCATCACCTTATCCCTTTATGAAGTGGTCGATGGACATAGTTGGTCCGTTTGTACAACCAAATGGATAGAAGCGGAAGCATACCACAATATTACTGCAACGACGGTCAAGGATTTCGTATGAAGAAACGTCACCTGTCGACATGGTCTCCCATATGAGATCATAATCGACAACGTACCCCAATTCATTTCCAGAACCTTCATTGAGTTTTGTGATAAATGGAAAATTAAGATAAAAACTGCGAGCCAGAGATACCCAAAATGCAACGGGCACGCGAAGCAGCTAACAAAACCATAGTAAGCAACTTAAAAAAGAGGCTCGATCTGAAAAAAAGAAAGATGGAGCTAAGAGTTACACGGTGTATTATGGGCTGTCGAACCACACCTCATACAACGACTCAAGAAACGTCATTCTCTCTATCTTACGGGGTCAAAGCCGTAATTCCTGCAGAAATCGAAGTCACGAGCCAGATAAGAATGACCTTCCCAGAAAACACAGAACTCAACGAAGAAATGTTGATCGATCGGCTAGACATGATAGAAGAGCAACGTGAAAAAGCAGCGATTCATGTGCAGAATTATCAGCGAACCTTCTCCGTGGGCGACTTCGTTATAAGAAAAGTATTTGACGGTACTAGAGAACCTGGAGCAGAGAAATTAGGAGCTAAATGGAAAGGTCTCTACAAAGTAACAAGAGAAGTATGCTTGGGCATTTACGATCTCGAGAAATGTAAAAATGGACTACCTGTAACGAGACCATGAAACGCCTTCAACTTGAAGAAGTATTACAAGTAAAAGGTTGGTAATCGACCTCGACATATTAAATATCGACCTGAAGGGCTAACCTACCCGACACTAGTTCAAACCAACATCGATCTAGTTGTTAGGATTTAACCTTGACTTTGAGCTTTAAATCTAGAATGAATGTAAACCAAAAGTATTCTCTTTATTAGAATAAGAAACCAGACTTGTGACCTTACAAGAGAAAGCTTAGATCTCTAAACAAAAGACTGTAACTCTTGTATTATCTCTTTCTATTGCTATAGAACCGTGAGTATGAACTACCATCTAGAACTCTATATATAGCCTTTATAAGTTCCAGGTTTT
>JABAYD010067849.1:0-15811 GCA_014822095.1 Diplotaxis tenuifolia | reverse complement strand
TTAACTAAATAATTATTAATTAATATCATGTTCATCATCAAGTTATATTTTTTTAAAAATATTATCAAATAACTTTTTACATTTTTCTTTTGGTTACAGCTTAAAAATGTAATAATATCTCTTTTGCTTAGGATTTTTAGGAAAAGGAAAACTACTATCAAATTTATTTACGATTTTTCTTATAGGATTTTAGAAAAGGAAAACTAATATTACAAAATCATTAGCAGTTATATGTTTTTTTTTGGATTTCAAGAAAATAGAATTTACTATCAATTATTTTTTTCAGTTTCGGTTTTCAATGCGAAGTTTATATTTTTAAAAGTTGCTATTCTTTTTGCAAGATATTATGTAATAGTATTTTTTTAAATCCTAAAAAGAAAACTGTAAAAAACATAATTTTTTGATAATAATTTTCCTTTTCTAAATCCATTTTAAATCCTAATCAAAAAGTTATTATATTTTGGACATATGTCATAATCTTAAATTTTTATTGACACATGTCGAAATCATATTAATTAGTAACTCTGAAAAACCAAACTTTATATAATAAGATAAAAAAAATTACACACATTGGCAATCATAATAGCAATATTAATTTACGTACGTACAACAACAAGAAAAACAAACACACATACGTAATAGAACATCATTATTGTGGCAATAACTTGAAAGCCCAATAATAAAACATCATCAATATATCATACTATAACTTAGAAACGTCTAATCATTACATACGCAGTATGACAATAATGACATAAGAAATAGACATCAGTTTATAAAAAAGAAATATGCGAAGAAGATTGAATAATCATAGTTCCTCTTGGTTTTTAATCTTTTTAATAAGGATTTGAAAAAGAAAATTAACACTAAAAAGTCTTTGATTTTTTATTTGGACTAAGGTTTTAATTGATTCTTTTTTTACAATTATCTTTTCTTTATTAATTATTTTTATATGTCATTTTAAAATTAGGATAAAAATAATAATTATTTAATTAATAAACCCTAGATGTTTTTAATAATTATTTCAATAGGGTAAAACACTACGTTTTTAATTAATACTTATTTAATTAACTAAATAAAATTATAAAAATAGAAGTGATACAAATTGTAGAAATAGTAATTCTAAGATTATTTAATACTAACCAAGAATAATTATTTGATAATCATTTGAAATTATAAACATGAGATAATTGTAAAGATGATATGATCATAATTTTCGAAAAATGTATTTGATAGTGTTTTTCATATTTAAATATAAGTAAAAACATTTCTAAAATAAAATATTTGTTTTTGTATATCCTAACAAATGGAAAATTATAATTATTTATTTAATAGTAATTTTAAAAAAAAAAATAATTATGAAAATATGATATTAAAATTATTTTATTAACAAAATAAAAAGTTATGACGTTATTGTTACTGGTCTTTATATCTATTTCATATGAGAACCAGATACATGTTTGATATATATATTTTTGTGTTTGGTCATACAAATAGATTATTACTATTGTCATTGTAAGTGATATTTATATGTATTCGATCAAAAGAAATCAAGTTTCATCATCATTTTATTACATTTTAGTTTTTTATTATATAGCATGTTTTATCATTAAATTTTAATTAAAATTTAATTATGAGAATATATCATTAATAAATAATAAATTAATAAAAATATTTAAAATCGGATAACAACTTTATTATTACCAAAACATGCGAAGCGAGTAATTTAAAATAATAATAAAACACACATAGAAAAGAACTATAAATTTAAAACGGAATACCAATTTAGATATTTTCTTCAAACAAAAATATCATAGCATTTAGACTTATGCTTACTGATTATTGTTTAAAGTTTAGTGTTTTTTTATTAATATATATTTTTTAAATGATATATATATATATATGATACTGAATGTCGTATATTTAAAATTAAATTTGAAGAATTTCTTAATTAATTTCAAGATTGTGTTTTCTTCAACTTTATTATAACATATAATAAAAAAATTATTTATTTATTTCAAGATTTATCACCACAAAATATAGACTTTTTCACGAAACTATAATTAAGAATTTAAAATTTATTTTATAATAGAAAATAGTTTTTATATCATATTTTCATCAAATTATTTTTATAAAATTACTATAAAATAAATTCTTATAATTTTCCATTTGTTAGTATATACCAAAAACACTATTCTATTTTATAAATATTTTTAATTATATTTAAATATGAAAAACACTATCTAATACATTATTTTATAAATGTTTTTACTTATATTTATATTCCAATATAAATCGTTTTTATATGTCATTTGGGGGGGGTTACATTTTAATTGGAATTTGAATTAAGGAAAATTAGCAAAAAAACTGTTATTTTTTATTTTTAAGGTTTAAACAATACAATTACGATTTAATATTTTTTAAAGGACAGTTACTAATTTTTTTAAAGGATAATTATTATTTTTTTAAAAGGATAATTATTGTTTTAAGAAAATAATAATAACTATTATAAGGAAAATTAGTAATAATACTTCTTAAAGGGATAATAAAAATCTTTTTTAAAGGATAATTAATAAAAAAAAATTACAATTATCTTTGCTTTATTATTTTATAAAAAGAAAATCAGTGATAAATTTAAAAGGAGCATTACTATATTTTTAAATTTTTAAAAAAGAATAATTACATTTTTAAAGGATAATTACTATTTTCTTAAAAGGATAGTTATTATTTTTTGCTTATATGTATTTTAACACATGTCACAATCTTAAATATATAATTACCACATGTCACAATCATGTTAATTAGTAACTTTAAAGAACTAAGCTTTATATAATAAGATATATTTATTATTGACACTTCCTACTCATATGATTTTATTAACATTTGTATATTTGCTGTAACCAAAATTTAAACCGTTAATCACAAAATTTTTAATGTGAGATTGTTCCAATACGTATTTCAAAAATAAAATATTAATATCTCAATAAATTGTCACTGCCAATTATGAAATTAACATATTTATATATTTTATCTAGTATATAATTCAATTTAAGTGATATATATATATATATATATATATATATATATATATATATATTAACGAGACTTCATATTCATAAGATTTATAATTATTTGTATCTTGTTTGAACAAAATAAAATAAATCTGATCACAAAATTTTTAACGTACGACTTTTATCATTTTTAACAATTTATAGTCATTTTAGAAAATTCTAAATATAGCAGATAAGAAAAAATATATTTTTTATTACATGCTTAATGGGATTTTGTAATTTTTTAATAATATAAATTTAAACAAAAAGAGAGAATACAAAAATTGTTATCAAATAATTATCATTTATAATTATTAATTGTCATATATATGTTAATCATATTAGGTAATTCTATAACTTTTATTTAAGGAAATAAAAAATATTATTTTGTGCATTACTAATTAATTTGATAAATAGTTTAATGAAAATATATAATATATATTTATATAGACCAATATATTTTCTAAAGATTCTGAGAATTATCCTCATGATGATACACGTGACAATAAAAACAAGTTATAATGCTTCATGATTAATATATAAGGGATTTATAAAACCAAAACCTTCGGTGATTAAAGATTGAAACATAAATGATCTTTGTCAATATATATTGCATTTTAAGTATTGGTAAATGGCATAATTAGTTAAATATTGTATTATCTTAAATTTATTATTGAAAAATACATAGATACGTTACACAATTTTTTTTTCCCATTCAGTGTTTTCCTTTCCACTATAAGTACGATATCTATTGGATAAGTTAGGAAATCAAAAAGCCGGTTTCAATAGAAAATCAAAGTTAAGAAATATTACATTAAATACATAAATTTTTATTTGGATAATTGATTCTTTTAAAAGAATAATTGATTCTTTTTTTACAATTATCTTTTATTTATTGATCGTTTTTATATGTCATTTTTATTAATCGTTTTTATACATTTCCAACAACAAAAGAGGAGAAAGATATATCAC
This sequence comes from Diplotaxis tenuifolia, assembly GCA_014822095.1. NCBI lineage: Eukaryota > Viridiplantae > Streptophyta > Magnoliopsida > Brassicales > Brassicaceae > Diplotaxis > Diplotaxis tenuifolia. Next base: position 11,789 of record JABAYD010067849.1, on the reverse strand, counting down.
TACATAAAAAGGGATGGTGACACATCCGGGGCTTCAGCCAAAACAAATTCGACTTTATACATAGATAGAATTAATGATAAAGTACGGTCACCAAAATATTGAAGACGATAATTCAATGAAAATTTACTTAAGTGTTGTTAAGATTTTTTTCTGTTTTTGTTTTTACAAAATCTACTCAGAATGTTTTCTTTAATCCAAAAAAGCAAAGTGTCCTTTTTAATTTCTGGTTCAAATCTTTTTTCCGTTTGTAATTTATTTAGGTCTAGAATATAAATTGCCTTTCCATAAAAAAATAATTCAAAACAAAAACGGAAGTTAAAAAGAAAGGATTGGGTCACTAATAATCGGTTTTGAAACGTATCAACAAAACTGCTAGGACATCATACGTCACGTTGTGATTCACCTTCAGTATGTTGTAGTAATCCACACTCGTCTCTCTCCGTTTATAATTTCACGGTGGTTGGTTGTCGTCAGGGAACAGAATGAGAGACATATATGCGTGGAGATTAGGGAAGAGAGAAGGGAAGGGAGTTTCCACGTTACGTTTGTAGAAACAAATCATTAACAATTTATAAGAACCTAAAAAAAATTAAAAACATCATGTAGAATAGCAAATAATGATTGAAAGTTGAAACCAATGTTTGTAAATCCGATTTGGACACTGAATCGGTTGAGTTACTCGACTACTGAGTTACTGGATCAACAGCGGATATACGGCAGGTTGATAAATTAATTGATTTTTATATATTGTTATATATTAAATATTAAAAAGGAGAAATTAGATACATCATAAAATAAATATAGACAGTAGTTCATTTTCTTAATTTCAATTCACATAAAAATATTTAAAATAATATAGTATAAAATATGGTAATACTTCTTAAAATTCATAAATTGTTAATGTCTGTGAATAATAAAATTTAAATTTAAATAAAAAATAAACTAAAACTAAATTCTTAGGATTCTCGATATATAATTGTTCGCTTCATTTTCCTCAAATGGCATAGTAAAATCTTCATCAAAATCTAAACATTTACAAATAAAATAGTTGATTTGATATCATACATAATAAAATCAGAAAATTCAACAAAATTTCGGAAATAATTTTTAATTACAGTAATCAACGGATTTACTGGTATCAAAAATTAATTGAAACATAAATTATCTTTGTCAAAATATATTTAGATATTAAATCATTTATTATTTTATATCATACTTATTTTGGTTATATATATATTGAATTTTGAAATACTGGTAACTGGCATAATTAGTTAAATATTGTCTTATTTTGACTTTCATTATTGGAAAAATACATAGATATGTTAAACATCAATATTTATTTCATCCCATTCAATTTTTTCCCCTATAAGTAGGATATCTATTGACAAAAAAGAGAATGATATCTATTGGATAGGTTAAGAAATCAAATTAAATTAAATACATTTAAATTTTAAGATATGATAACTATATTTTTTCCACAAAAAAGAAGAATTCATATAATGTTAACATAAATTTTTATTTTGAGACAAAATAGAAATAATTTTGGATAAATTTAGAATAGTTTCTTTATTGTTTTAGTAAATTTAAAGATTACATCTAAAAATTGTAGAATATTTCTAAAATAGTTATGAATTATTTCTCATATAATTATAGATTATTTCTATTTTCTTTTATATGTGGAATAAGAGGTGAATTTCTTGTCTTTTAATTAAGATTATTACTGCCGACGAAGCAAATTATATTCATATAAATAGACATCTAATCTTTTCATTTAACACATATAAAATTTTAGGACAGTTTTCTCAAATATCTCATTTTAGATGTCAACAAAAGAGTATTCAAGCAAGAAACTGATGAAGAAAAGTTTTATTATAGAGGTAATATACTCTATTACTCTTTCTTTATAGTAGATATAATTGTAAATAAATAAATTAATCAATGAAGTTTCGAATTGTATGTTTTCAAATTTGAATTTATTTATAAAAGAAATACTTTCGACATATTTTCTTTTTGCAATTTTTCTTTTGAAATTCGAAAGTGATTATTGAAACTATTTTCAAAATTTTATTTTGAAATTTTTATATTTATTTTTTAAACAAAATAAATATCATCCCCAAAATCCTAGATTAGTTAACTCTAACGAGTATATTTACCATTTAATAAAGTTTTTTTTTTGTTATTCTCTTCTTTGAAAGTTTTTGGTGAAAAGAAACTAAAAGAGTTTATCCTAAAAAAAATTCAAAATCTTATTCTAGAGTTGATCCATATAGTTAATGGTTAAAATTATTTTAAATTAATTGTCAAAGTTCTTTAAAAATTGTTAGTTAATTTACGAGGAAGCACGGAGTGTAGAGGTGTCAAAATGGATATTCCAACTCAAACCAACCTATATGCATATGAATCGATTCTCTTATGGTTTATGGATAAACACAATCCCTTTAGTTAATGGTTTGGATAAAACCATAACTTATTTAAATTAATAGGTTAACGGTTTTAATTAGTTGACTCACTATTAAATATAATCAATATTACAAATCAATTAAAATAAGTAAATAATTATGTAAATTTTCAAATAAAATATCACTAAACTCTTTAATATTTGATTATTGCAAATATAAAAATATAAAAGTATTTAGCATAATTATAAATAAAAAAATAGATTATTTTCATTAACCTAAACGAAGAGATCAGACACTAGCCAAACCCCAAATCATAATACCCCAAACACAGAATCAAGTAATCAACCCAAAAAACCATAAGAATGACCAAACGAAAACACTCAAATCATGAATGTTTTTAAAATCAAATCAAACCAAAAGAATGAACAATCAAAAAACAACCAAAATCAAACTAAACATAGAAGCAAACAATACAGAAGATATCAAGCTTCGGTTCTGAAACAGCTTAGAGTCAATGAAGAATCTTCTAAACTAAGGAGTTCGTCGATAAATCAAATCAAACTCAGAAAATACACTTTAATTGATCATAAATCAACAAAATCAATGACCCAAAAGGCCAAATGGAAGAAAAAGAGTCACAATGAAGGTGACATTGTTGTGTTGTGATCGATGACCCAAAAGGTTTGGTCGATGTCAAAGGTGTATGTGTTGAAGATAGATCAAAAAGAGTTGCTAGTGAGGAAAAAAATAGAGAGACAAATAGGAAGAGGGACTAGATTATAAGATTATGTGAGAAAAAGTAGATTGGATAGGATAATCCGTAAACCCATTTTAATCCAAACTAATATTCATGCAACTCACTAAACTTATTAATCCATAAAAACCATTAATTCATTAACATCCAAATTGTTAACTCATTAATATCATGGATTGGTTTGGTTTGGATCAATCCATTTATGTAAACTCATTTTGACACCTCTAAGCACATGTATGCATATAGTTTACACAACAATATGAATAATTCTTTAATTAAAATTAATTTAATTTCATTATTTGCTAATTTCATTATTTGCAACAAGAATTCAGATTTGGATCTGGAATTACAGGTGGAAAAGCCACGGGGAAAGCTGTGGTTTATATTTTAAAGTGTAAAGGTACATTAAGAAAATCTAATACTCACTATGTTTTATTATAGGTGTCACTTTAGCTTTTTCACACGGATTAAGGAAACAATTAATTTTGTATTTTTTCTATATAAAATACAATTACATATACATCTAACCATATTTCAACTAATAGAAAAATAAATTGTATAATATAATTAATAAATTTTCTTTTGCACTGAAAACCGAAACAACACTTATTTTGTAACGGAAAAAATCTCTGTTGTAACACCTAATATAAAACGGATTGAGTAGTTTTTCATTACTTGTATTTTATTGTTGTGTTAGTTTTCATTTCGGTGTTTGTATTTACTGCTACTAGTATCTCTTTGTTGGTAATGCAATCTTAACATGTTTACCAAAAAAAAAAAATCTAATAGTTATGTTTGAACCAAAAAAAAAATGAAATGTGATGTCTCCTTTTGTTAGGAGTCAGAGAGGCAGAACTAGACGATGGCGTACTTGTAGCACGTGGAGAAAGACTAGACGAGGATACAATGAGAAAGACAATTAATGATATTTTTTCCTCCAAAGACTCCAAACCGGGGGTGTCTATGTTGTTTTAGTTCCAAATAATATGATCTTGGTATTTGTATAAGTATCTGAAATTTAACTAATAAGGTATGTTTCCTATTTATGTTTTCATATGTTCAATAAAAACTTTGGACTTCTTTAATCAACAATGACATCCAAGATAGTCTACTCGTAAAATATATACTATTACTTTTTGTAAAAGTAATTGATTTTCGATTAATAATTTAACCTATTTGTTTGTGTTTTCATGTTCTATAAAAGTCTTTTGTCTTTCTTTAATCATTAGTTATATCCAAGATAGTTTGCCCGCACAAAATCTAGAATTTATTCAGTTAAAACTTCAAACTGGGGACAGAAAGACATACAATCATCATTTCAAAAAAGACTGATTTTTAAACTTCTGCAGCATGCTTTGTAATTCTGTTCCCACATTTCTCACTTTTGAAGCTTCTACTTTTTCAGTTAAAAGAGTAGGCGCACTGATGATAGACCTTGTTCATTATTTAAACTCGTTTTCCAATAAGATTAACTAAAGTATTCAGGAGTCTTAACCTTTACATTCATTCATTTGAATCTAAGAAGTACAGTACAACAACAAAGAGGAGACTGAAGAAAAAGACCAAAATATTTTTTTTAAAGATTACAGATTAGACCGAGTTCTTGTCTTGCTGCTTGGTCTCTTCTCCATTGGTCTCAATAGCAGAGATGCCTTTATCGTCACTACCTTTGTATCTATAAAACTTAGCCACTATCAAGAAGTAAACCATGTTAACAAACATGAGTCCCGTGAGCATGAAATAGAAGTAATCCAATTTCGCCTTGTTCAGATCCTCATCTAACCAATTCCCCGAGGGTGAATGTTCAGTTGTCCGATGAACAGTGGAGATCAAGAAGCTAGCAAGGTAGCTAGAAACACCTCCACCGACATAGAAGATGGAACCAGCAAAGCTTCTCATGTTCTCAGGAAACTGCTTGTAGTAAAACTCCATTTGTCCAATGGCTGCAAAAGCTTCTGCTATCCCTGCAAGAGCCAGCTGCGGAATCAGCCACATGGCCGACATTGATGAGATCTCTCCTGTCCGAGGCTCCATCCCGAGACTCGGTTTAGTCAGTGCAATGCTTCTTCTCCGTTCTTCTACGAACGCAGAGACCAATAAACTCAACACCGCAAAGAAAATCCCTGCTCCTATTCTTTGCAAGAGTGTTATACCAGTGTCTAGACCCGTCACTTTTCTGAGCGACGGGACAAGGACACGGTCGTAGAATATGATGAAAACCGTCATACCGGTCATCAAGAACACTACATAGGTGGCTGCTGGAATCTTGAAGCCACCTGAACCTAATCTCCTGTCGCTCTGTTGCGCTTGGAAGACAGGATAAGTCATTTGAATGCTTATTGCTAGGTAGTAGATAGCGCAAGCAAACCAGATTGGAATCACTCTTATAATACATTTCACTTCTTCCACTTGCTGCATCGTACATAGTTTCCATGGATCAGAAGCTGACCCATCGGAGTTCAACGTGTCCTCAGGGGTCATTATTGCTGCTTTGTCTAGAAACCTGACAATATAACAACAAACCAACATTTAGTTTTCAGCAGGGCCGAATATGAGTTTTTTTTTTTAACACTGGTTAGTTTTTTTTTTTTGGCAACACTGGTAAGTTATGCTATTACAAACTATAAAAAGATTACATAGATATGTGCCAGTTATGAGATTAACATACACATTTTTAGGTTAATTTTAATTTGATAATTTAGGGACCATGTTCTTTAAATTTTGGGCGTCAAGACGAATGTTGGTCAAGGTACGTTTCAAACAAAAGCCAAAAAGATAAAGCAATAGAGACAAGACTCTTTGAGTTTACCTGAACTGGTCGGTGTATTTTAGGTTTAAGTTAGCATAGTTACGAGGAATGTGATTGTAAAGATCAAGCCAAGGCTGCTTAACCGGCTTCAATCCTCGTTTCGCGATCGCTGCAGCTATAACACGAGCTATACCAGCCAAGGGACTACCCGAGGCTTTCACTTTCACATAAAGTTTATGTCCAGCGAAGAAAATCACACAAGCCAAGAACATGAGACCAACAGGGATACTCAAACCGATGGTCCAGCTCACATTGGACTGGATATACACAACTAGCGTGAGCGAGACGATCTGCGCGAACGTGAAAGTGAAGAAATACCAGTTGAAGAAACTGTTGATTCCTTTCTTTCCAGATTCGGAGTTGGGGTTGAACTGATCAGCACCGAAAGCTAAGTTACACGGCCTGATACCACCGGCACCAACCACAAGAAGTAATAAACCCATCCCAAGAAACGCAATCTGGCCCAAACTTGGCCCTTCGCATGAACTCTTGGTTCCACAAGGTGTCGGATGCAGTCCCGGAACTGCAGCCGTGAGTAGTATCGCAAGCGATCCCTATAAAAGATGAAACATGTTTTAGTAACACAAAAGACGCTATTAATATTAGCATTAGCAGTATTAGTACCAGAAAACAAGCGATGACAGCAACACTTAGAGTCTTGTAGCGACCGAAGTAAGTATCGCAGAGAAAAGCAGCGAGGAAAGTGCCGAAGTTGATAGTGCCACTAAAGGCATTGATGATGGTCGCAGCTGTGTATTTCTTGAGGTTGAATACTTGAGTTAGGTAGATAAGAAGGTTCGATAATGTCCCAATGATCCCAATCTTTTCAAATGTCTCATTACCTGTAAAAAAGATAGTACAAGAATCATTATTAATTTCTTCTTCAAGATAAATGAATCAGTAGTCAAACCGAAAACCGGGTCTCCCATAAAGTTACAAACTTTTTATTACATTTAATTCACAACTTTGTAACTGAACGCACACGAATCGAAGATTGTACTTTAAGTCTTAACTGCTGTAACTCCCAGAAACTGACTAACTTTGTCTTTAAAGCGTACAAAATTCAAGATTTAAAAAAAAAAAATCAAAATTACTCAAACCTAATCCATTTTTTCAGAATCTTAAACTCCATGATTCAAAGTCGCACTGAAAATTTAAACATTTTTTAAATGAAAGCAATGTTATAACTCTACCTAGATTGTTTAAAAAAAAAAATATATATATATATATATTTCTAGATCTGGTAGAATATCTAAAAATCTTTGCCGGTTTGGTTGATCTGGGTTTCAATCGTTTTCAGTAACCAATTTCATTAAAAAAAATCACGGACAACATGTTCTAGTTTATTTTCACATTTTAATTAGTTTCTGGACCGTGTTGAGAAAGCAGACACACAATAAAATAAAAACAGAGTGTCTGAAGAGTGAAACGAGAGAGAGAGAGAGGAAAAAAACACGTTACCAATGATAAAAGGCATGACTTTCCATCCTCTGTACACCAGCTTTTTCTGCTCGTCATCAAATGAATCGACCGAGTCAGAACCACCGCCATCGACGGCGGAGTAGGGTTTCTGATCCTCCGTTGCCTCAACCTCAAAGGGCTTTCTCTCCATGGTTTAATCAATCTGCTTGTAATTATTATTCTTATCTCTTTGATCTCTCTGTGGCTGAGGATGAGTCTACTCTTCATCTCAAGCATCGCTCTGTCGTCTTCTTATATAGTGGTGGATACAGCGGATGTAATTGTCGGAGTCCGTAAAAGGGGAAAAAAGATTATTATGGTGAATTTGGCTGGGAAAGATAGAGACATGTGTGTCTGACTCATTTTTTAAATTCTACTTTTCTAATTTTTTTTCGTCAACAATTCTACTTTTTTAATTTAATTGATTTCGAAAAGCTATTTTTTTGGTGCACCTCCAAAAATTTTTATAAATTAAAAATAAACAAAATTCATACTAATAATTTTATGAAATCTATTGAGATAATTGACTGGGCCATATAAGAGTGTAGGCTTTTTTTTATGAAATATCAAATTTATTAATCATGGAAAAAATTATTTATTTACATAAAATTATATTAATAGAACTTTTTCTATACCAACTCTTAAATTTGCTCAATATGAGAGTGAAACCAAAATTGCACAAACCTCACTAGTCCTTTCTTCTCATATTATTGGATAGACAAAACTCATTATCTTATGACGTATGTTTCTTAAGTTAGGTCTCTTAGCGTATAATATCTTAGGTTTTAACTGATTATTTAAGAGACGTTTCTTAGTTTTTTTACTTTTAAGAAATCATATCCTAAAAGATCCAGACTTGTAATAAACATGTTCTTATGGTCTTCTCGATTATCTTTACAAGACAATTCGCTGGCCTACTTCGTTGTGTATGACATCTCTCATTTCTTTCTCGCTATATATAATAAACAGTAACTTGCAATGCTAATTTCAGGAGAGTGGAGGCAAGCTTGTCGCGTGTGTAGGCCCATTTTTATAGGAAAATTTTCACTTTACCTTTTATTGGTACCATTATATATATTTACTTTTTCTAAATAAACATTTTTAAAAATACCTAATTATGAGATTTTATTAAAGAAGTAAAAGACATTTTATCTTTGATCGATAAATATAAATAATTATTTAAATAGAATTTTTAAAAAGTTTTCAAATTATAACTTTTCAAATTCAATAATTTTACAAATTTTTTATTTTTTAAATTTTTCGAACTTTTTTAATAAAAAATCAGATATTTTTTTTAAATTCAAAAATACTTTTTGAAACTATTTTTTATTTTTATTTTAAGAATTTATATATATATATATATATTAAGTCTAAACCTTATACTCCAAAACACCACCATTTTAATCTAAACCATAAGTGTATTTTAGTTACTTTTAGAGTTATAAGTGTTTGCTTACCTTCTTACAATTCTTACAAGCCACAGAAAATGTGGTTAAAATAAAAATGACAAAATTGTTGTTAATTTTTCTTTATTGTTTCCCAAATTTATAATTTCATATAATATCCGTCCAATTAAGGGGAAGTTATGTTGTTTCCTGACTTAGGCTCCAAATGGTAACATGCGGAACAATTGCGGAACAAATGCGGTACAGTTCAAATAATAATAAAAATATATAGATATCTAGTATATGTAGAAATTTTTGTTAGTGCGGAACGGGGCGAACGGTCACCACTTAAAGCCTTATGGTAAATTAGTCAATTGTTTCTTACTTATTTATAAGTTCCATTCTCGTCAGGAATCTAGTATTATTAATAAAATGTGATTCTAAATTTAGTGTATTCTAAAGGAGCGCAGCCTAAGATTGGTAGGACTACTAAGTCACAAAAAGTCACTTTTCTTTGTGATAATCATCTCGTGAACCTTATTATTTCATATACCTCAAATTTATAGCATTGCAGTACACCCACCCCAAGATAATTATACTATTACAAACTAGAATAAAAATTACATATGATACTTCTACATGTTTTATGAGTACTCAGATAAAGAAGACCTCTTATAAACATTTCATCTATTGATCTGCATAATTTGTCTTGTCTCAAGTTTGAAATCCAAACCTTGTAATGTAGAAATGTTAATTAACTTTTACTAGAACCATTAGGCTCAGAAGCTTTCCACAATTATAGTGTTTCTTAAGTATTTTAAATATTTGTTTTTAATGTATTTTTATAGCTAAATAATCAATAGATTTTGTATCCTAAATTTTAATTTCTTGATTTCAAAAATTAGTTAAAATTATTAGATTTTTCTCAATTGAAAATGGCACGAGGCATCTAGAGAGGAGATTAAGTAACTGGTATTTATTTCCGGTCCTAGGATCAGGCCGTAAGGTTGATTTGTCAGGCTTCGGGTACTTCTTAGTTTATAGAAAGAAAAAAAAAAAAACTACATAAATCATTGCCTGGAACTAAAATGACATATCTATTAGTGAAAAGTTCCTTTCGTTGACTCTTTTTGCGTCATTGCTTTAAGTGATATCCTAATCTAGATCAGTACATATTCCCAAAATAAATTGCATCATGGTTTTGTTTGCACCCACTTGTTTATTCCAGTTGAAGCTGGAAAATATCTGTAAACTAAGTGTTTTTATGTCTCATGTCCATCAATAAAAATTTAAAAATTAAACTATATTTATAGTTAAAATTTTATTAATATTAATATTTTAACTTTGATTTAATTAAACATAAAATTTAAGATAATACAAGATCTGATTTGTTTTTCCTAAATTTATAGTTAGGAATAGATATGTATATTTCTAATCTTGGTTAGATTTTTATCAATTTCTTTTTTTGTTAAAATATATTAAATAAAATTGCATAAAATTAAAAGGAAAAATTCAGATATAATTTTTTTAATTGTCAAAAACTAAAACTAAATAGCATTTCTACAATTTGCAGATACCAAAAGGAAACTCAGAGTATTAGGTTTAGTAACTTATAATTTAAAACAAAATCATAAACTTTTGAATAACATTTTTAGTAATAAAAATTATAGAATGATTAAGAAAACAAAATTAGATAAAATTTCAATTTTAAAAATCTTTTTATATTTTTACTATTATGTTATTTAATGCTATATTTGAATATATTTGATTTAATGATGATGCATTAATTATTACCCTATTTAAAATGGTTACTAAAATAAATATTTAAGATAATTGTTTATGTCACAATTAGTTTTAAACCATGTCATATTTTTCATTAATTCATATCATCTTTTCTTAGTAAAACTGAATATGATGATTACAGATTTACAGTTAAGTCTAGGGAACTGAATATGCAGTAAATAGCTCATTAGGGTGAATCATATAAGATTCCGTTCATAGAGCGGCTGATTATATCATATGCATGTGGTTAAATGAAGACAAAAAAGGTCCATTTTATTTATGTCGCATTAATTGCGGTCCCGGTGACATTGCAATTTCGGCATGTGATACGTAAGATTTCTTTATGAAGCAGCCGACAAACAAAAGAGCTTTGTATGAAGCAGTTTTATTAACCGTAATTAGCATCGTCTTACATTATTTAAAAGGAAAAGAAAGTTATCAGTTCTTTGTTGTAACTGTAAAAATCATCACTTGTCGTCGAAATATTTACAAAAATATCGTGCTGAATAGTCAACAGACGTTTGAAAATTGGGTTCATAATAAAAAGAATTCTCAAATGAATAGATAGAATATCTAGATTGGTGGTTACAAAAAAAATTATTTTAGTGGGGGCAAAATTATATAGTAATTTATAATATCTCATATTAATATATTAATATTTTAACTTTTTAATTTTACAAAATATATACAATTTTTTAATAAATTTAAAATAAATATTTACAAAAACATAATTTAAATTCAAAAATTTATGATGATTCTCAATTTTTTAAAACAAAATCTTACCAAAATCCAAAAAATTAACATCACAAACTCTAACTTTCTAGAAGTTTAGAATAAAAAACATGCATAAGATCTTAACGAGTATTCTAGTAATTTTGAAATATTAACAATTTTAACTTTTAATGGTAGTAACTTAGTGCACTCTTTACCATTTATGCTTGAAATAGAGATAGTTAGTATTTAGTTATTATGTATGTAGTATAATTTGTATTTAACAGTGACTAGATTTTGACTCGCGCTTAAAAAACGCGGGTATTTTTTTGTTGATCGTAAATATATATGATTAAAATAATTTAATAATTTTACTATTATTATTATTTCAATGTGGTACAATGTTTTCATTGAACACACTTTCATATCCGAGTCAGCGCTGTCGTCGAACCGATATATCCGTTTAGAGTAATATAGTAAGAGTAGAT
>JABAYD010067830.1:0-10628 GCA_014822095.1 Diplotaxis tenuifolia | reverse complement strand
TGAGTTGTTGATGGTTCTGATTGTCCTTTCCGAACGCCCATTTTGTTGAGACGTGTAGGGACATGAACTTTGCATCAAAACAATTGGAGATCAGACGATTCATGCATACTCCCAAGATCTCAAGTCCACTGCTGATTTACTCGAAAACGTTGGTGCTCCGGTCTCTGAGAGAACTCTTGTCACATACATGGTCAATGGATTGAATGAAAAATATGACAACATTATCAATGTCATTATGCATCGACAGCCGTTTCCTACGTATGAGCAAGCACGGTCAATGCTTGTTCTCGAAGAAGAACGTTTGAACAAAGGAACCAAGTCCCCACTTGTCAAAGACTCTGCCTCTTCAGACAAAGTGCTCACTGTCTCTAACACTCCTCGGACGTCTACTTCACCTCAACAACCTAATCAACAACAGAAGTTTTTCAACAACAGGGGCTCCAAACGTAACAACAGAGGTCGTGGTTGCAACAACTACAACCAACAACGACCAATGTACAATCAGTGGGGTGTTCCTTTCTGGCCAAATGCTTACCCCTATTGGGGAAATCCACAAATTCCTCACTGGAATCAACAACAGCAGCTCAATAACCCGGGAATTCTTGGTCCTCGTCCTCAACAGACTCAAGCTCATCTTACTGGCGCGGCTCCCCCTGTTCCAACCACAGACTTTGCTTCAGCATTTAACACAATGACTCTCATGGAGCCGTCTGATCATCAATGGTACATGGATTCCGGAGCCACATCACACTTGACCAACAATCCAGGTAATCTTAAGTCTACTCTTAACACTAGCATCTCTCAAAATGTAACCGTGGCCAATGAGGGAAGTATTCCAGTAACCAAAACGGGTTTCTTTTCTTTTCCCTCTCGCTCCAGACCTTTAAATCTTTCCTCTATTTTAGTAACTCCTTCTATCATCAAAAATCTTATCTCTGTTAGAAAGTTTACTAAAGATAACTCTTGTTCTATTGAGTTTGATCCCTATGGTTTTTCTGTGAAGGACCTTCGAACTCGTCAGACAATTCTCCGCAGTGACAGTACCGGTGATCTCTATCCAGTCTTCTCACCGTCCAATAAGCTCATCTCTGGGCACTCTGCTTTTCTTTCAACTTCATCAAACACATGGCATCGTCGCTTGGCTCATTTGAGCAACCAAACTCCCCTAAACCATTATTGGTTCCCGTCAGTTAATTGATGCAGACAGAATTCTTCCTTAGGATTCCAATGCTCACACCACTTATTTAGCCACTCCTGCATATGTTCCCAACGGACAGTGACCTCCCTCTTTTTAATGCCAATTCATGCTGGCTGATCAAGGCTTGAACCTTTGTCCCAAGAAATAATCTCCTGCCTTGCAACCTCCTAGCTCAGATCCTTGGCCGACTCTTCCTAATTCACAGCGATAGAATTTCATCACCTATCAACGATTATACTCATTTGGATCAGAAACCGGAAACATATGAGCATCCACAACCTGTATGGTACAAGGATGGGGACGTCTCCTCAACACATTCATCCTCTGGTAATCACCAAAAACAGCCGCCGCAGAAACTTCTAGCATATTCTCTGAAAATAGAAGAAAAGCACAAGCATATAAATAAATAACAGCACATGACATAAATATGAAGAAAAGCCTTCCAACTCACCAAAAAGACCATCTCAGCCTCCTCGGAATGGTCAAACCCTCCTTGATTCCTCTCCACCGAATGACACCAGATGGAAAGCAGCTAAGTCTAAGATGTATACAAATTGAAAGCTACATAAAGAGTTTATGATAAAACTATATGAAAACTTACCATTACAATGCCAAAATAGAGGTAAACCATAATTCCCGCTGATCTTCATGAATGTGTATCACCTATTCCAGCGATTTTCAAAGAGCATGGTATCTCTCATAGTTCTTACGACCGGTTGGCCATCTTGTGAGTGAATATGATAAAATCATTTCCTACTAGCCAGGGGAATATAATAATATGCATGCGAGATTTCATGCATATCATAAGATACACCATAGAACTCTCCCAGCACATGAACATCAATCAAATTCCACCAAGTCAAGGGATAATATATGAAGGAAAAATACCAAAATATGATAAATATTCCGCTATCAGGGTAAATATTTCACCTCTGAAACATGCCTCCACGAAAGCCACATAGATGATGATCTCAGCTGCTCTTCTGTCGGAATCCAGTTCAAACATGCCAAGACTCCAAAGTTCCATAGACAGTGGCAAGGAAAATTTCCTTTGGATGTCAGGAATCTTATCTTCAAGAATTTTTTGAATAAGGTCCGGTCCATTCAAAACCCTAAGGATGATAGTGCAGCAGAGGACATGCTGGATTGACCACTTGATTAACCTTAGAAACAAAATTCAACGTAGGACTAGGAGAAGAGAAGGGGTCACAAAAAATTGTTTGGACCTCATAGGACTGCCTACAAGGAAGCAGGAAAAAAAACGAAAGAAAATTTTGCGTACTCTTCTATCATTAAGAAGCTATAGGAGACATGCGATGGTGAGTGGTATAACAAGCATTGTTCCCGAGGCATATATATATATATATCTAAATTCATCACATCACACTTATGTCTAGGCTTCCTCAAAAATTGTTCCACCTATAAAAGAGAAAAATACCAAATTTTAAATATTGCAGAAATAAGTCAATTTTCCTCACACATGAAAATCAAAATTTGACAGCCATAACGAATGCATCTCATCAAGAGGGAAACAAATCCCGAAAGAGAGATTCAAATGATTAGCCATGACAGATTTCACCAAAAAAAATGATTTATTTTTCCTACAAATTTCTTGTTCTAGCCTATTCTTGGATTGGAGGTTCTTACTTCCTAGCAAAGACTAAAGTCCTACACTACATTTGACAAACCTACCCGGTCTACATCAACTAGATATGTATCTATGCTAGTTGTAGCATTTTACTACTCAATTCTTGACCTAGGCCATGATCCACCTACTAAAACATGGAACGTTGAGTACCCATTGTAGTACATTAACAATCCGTCTACCAGATCCGGCTACGAGCCCTTCGAATCAAACTACTACAAAGCTATGTGTCACACTAATGCGTTACGCCAATAAACATATATTTTAACCACAGAGTTATGAGTCCAAAAACATGATTCCCATGCGATCACCTATGGAGTCTGGACCTAACTCATCTAAGGAACGACAAGCATCTTTCAACTACTTGCGATTATATATCTAATTTTGGGTTCATACATGGTCCAAGCCAGAATCATTTGAAAAAGGCATTTAATATGTGACATCCTACTCATAATATACCTGCTGAGAATGATTGACTCCGGTCAATCAAAATAGACATGTTATCTCCTAAATGGACCCATAAAATCGAAAGATATGGGACAAACTGGTGGGGATAAATAAATCATGAAGTTATTACTGCTGTTTCCAAGCAGCAAGCCGGCCTTTGATTTCTGCATAGGTAAATCCCGGTTTCAGATCAGGGTAAATCCCTTATTCCGGATGAAGTGGAAACTTTTAAAAAGGAAAATTATCTATATTTCAGGATATGTAAAGCTTTCACCATACTACTGACTACGGCAGCCTACATAAAGGTACTTAAGCTCTAATTAGGGATCGACTATTCAAATTTTGTCTATAAAATTCAGCAGTTTAAACTAGGGTTTATAATCCAATATGTTGTATTCCAGGCTCTAAGAATAATAAAACATTACTTTTTATCATTACTCATGTTTATTACTACTTACTTTATGATTCCTTAACATCAACAAAGAGTCTGCACAAATTTATCATAATGTTAAATATATAAAAATTAGTAAATATTAAAAAATGACTACTTACTAAATGGTGCTAATTTTTTATCAACATGTTAAAGTTTATGATCAAGATTGTCTCCCGATGATATTCATAGAAAGGGGTAAATTATTATAGATTATAGGCCATGGACTACCAATTTGTTTTTGTGGAAATTAACTTTTTCTAATAATTTGACTAAAGGTTTATTAATACTTCTATATCATGCGACTAGATTTCAAATCCTAACAAATGCGAAATTATGCGATTAGAGGAGAAAATTTCTAAGAGATTTTCAGTATGGAGTAAAAATATCATGTTGATCTCATAAGACGATGATGGTTTGAGTTGATATAGCCAGACGTGATTATTCGTAAAACATATAGGTTTTGAATGGTGACCAGGGAATGAGGAGAAACATTTAATTACTTATCATTCCTAAAAAAATTCACCATTCATAAGGAATTTTTTTTCTCTTTTTTGTAGAGGAATAAAAACAAAATTATTCCTTGAGAAATTTGAGAAGGAATAACCATTCCATTTCATTTCTTCTATTTTGTTCCTACACATTCTCTTCCTATTCATTCATTTTATTCCTAGACTGGTTACTAGTCGGAGTCATAGAATTGTTAATCGCAGAATAGTTATGTATTAAAAAAGAAGTATAAATATAAATTTACCCAAAAATTTACCACTTATTTACAATATAATGCCACTGAAATATTAAATATCCTAAGATTAAGCTATGAATGTCTTTTTCTAATTTAATTAAATCATTTCCTAAATCAAATTTAGCTAGATTTTAGGAATATTAATGTTGAAACAAATTTTTAAAATATTATGTAATATTTTCAATTATCATATAATCTCACAAATTTATTTCATAAGGTCTAATATATTATTTTATGTATATTTTTAGATAAATAATAACCCAAAACATATACACAAGATTTTAAATAATATTATATAACAGTTTTGCCATACATTAAAATTCAGTTTCATACAAAAATAAAAACACATGTGAAAATCGTACAAGTCATATTTTTAAAAATGTAAATAATATAATTAACGGTTCAAAAATAAATTAAAATTATTCAGTAGAAACTATAAAATTATTGTGTTTACAAATTTTATATCGAAAAATTATTGTAGTTAAAATTTTAAAATATATACTACCATTAAGGATAAATATATTTAGTTTTGTAAAAAAAGATGAAAACCCGTGTAGGTGTACGGTAAAACTCTAGTAATTTAATTAAAAATCTAACCCAAACTTTACCGCAATCAGACACACCGCTTTGTTCTTGCTGTTCTTTGTTTGGTTAAACACAGATCAACTGATGGAATCTTGCAGTAGAAAATGCATATTTGATTTGTCGCTTTAAGGGACTCGTAGGTAACGCCAATTCTCTCTACACTTAAAAACATGTCATTCTCATCTCCCCTTCGACATTGTTTTCTCCAATGGCTCTCTCCTCTCTTAACTTCTCTTTTCTATTCTTCCTCCTCTTTACTCCTTCCATTTTCTCATATTCGTCACTGACTTCGCTAAACCCTAATGAAATATCGGCAACAAGTTTCTGCAAGAACGCACCACATCCAGACGCTTGTTTCCAGTCCCTAAAACTATCCCTCTCCATAAACATAAGCCCCAACATTCTGTCTTTTATCCTTCAAACCCTCAAAACAGCTTTATCAGAAGCGGGAAAACTCACGAATCTCCTTTCAGGCGCTGGAATCTCCAACAACCTTGTAGAGGGCCAGCGTGGCTCTCTTCAAGACTGCAAAGATCTTCACCAAATTACTGCTTCCTTCTTGAAACGATCACTCACCAAGATCCAAGATGGTGTTCATAGTTCACGGAGGCTAGCAGACGCTAGAGCTTACCTTAGCGCCGCTCTTACTAACAAGAACACTTGCTTAGAAGGTCTTGAGTCAGCCTCTGGTCCACTAAAGCCAAAGCTCATTACCTCCTTCACCACCACTTACGAACACGTAAGCAACTCTCTCTCAGCTCTTCCGAAACAGAGAAAAGGCAACGATGACAAAAGGATTAAGAATCGCCGATTACTTGGGTTATTTCCGGACTGGGTCTCTCAGAAAGATCGCCGGTTTTTAGAAGATTCGGGAGATGGTGATGACGAATACGACCCGAGTGAGATCCTCACAGTGGCTGCTGATGGAACAGGAAATTTTACAACCATTAACGAGGCTATAAGCTTCGCTCCCAATATGAGTAATGATAGGGTGTTAATATATGTAAGAGAAGGCGAGTATAACGAAAACGTTGAGGTTCCGAGTTACAAGACCAATATTGTTCTGATCGGTGATGGGTCGGATGTTACGTTTGTTACCGGCAACCGAAGCGTCGGAGATGGATGGACCACTTTCCGATCTGCGACTCTTGGTAATAGTCATCTTTGACTCCTTCTACTTCATTTTTTTTAATCTTTGGGTCAATCTTGGTACTAAATATTTGTTTCCATTCTTTAAACATTCTTAGAATAGCTGCACTTGATGTAACACAAGACTTGATTGAATAAATTTCACATTCATTAAAAAAAAATCTTGATACTAAATATATCATGATTTTAATAGTTCTACAACTTTCACGGTTACAGCAGTCTCAGGGGAAGGATTCCTGGCGAGGGATATAACAGTATTGAATACAGCAGGACCGGAGAAGCACCAAGCAGTTGCATTACGTGTGAATGCGGATTTTGTGGCCTTATACCGATGTGTAATTGATGGTTACCAAGATACACTTTACGCCCACTCTTTCCGACAATTCTACCGTGAATGTGATATATATGGAACCATTGATTATATATTTGGGAACGCAGCCGTGGTTTTTCAAGGCTGTAACATCGTTTCAAAGTTGCCTATGCCTGGACAATTCACAGTAGTTACAGCTCAGTCACGGGATAGTCCAGACGAAGATACCGGGATCTCGATGCAGAATTGCTCAATCCTTGCAACCGAAGATTTATTTAACAGCTCAGGTAGAGTGAAAAGCTATTTGGGTCGTCCATGGAGAGACTACTCGAGAACGGTCCTGATGGAATCTTTTATTGATGAGTTTATCGACGGTTCGGGTTGGACAAAATGGAACGGTGGTAAAGAAATTGATAACCTATATTATGGCGAGTATAATAACAACGGGCCGGGTTCTGAAACAGGTAAGCGGGTCAGCTGGTCGGGGTATCACAGAATGGGATACGATGATGCGTTTAATTTTTCGGCAACTGAGTTTATCACCGGCGATGGTTGGTTAGGCAGTACTTCGTTCCCTTACGATGATGGAATTTGATGTCCTTGTGACAAGCGTATGGAGATCATATAACGAAAATAACATTTCCAATCATGGTTTGAATTATTTCTGAAAACCGATGTATTAACTTTATAAGGTGACAAAAGATATATTTTCTTGAAACTCTTCATCGCCTTTTGTCAGTATATGACTTTCCACCTGTAAAAGAAGGAAATACCCATGCGGTCGTGTCTTTTTAAAACTTCCAAATTCCAACACTTCCCCTTTAAATATTAGAACAAAGTTGACAAGTTGTATGTTGTTTGTCACATGCATTTATGAAGACGGTGATTACTATGGAGTAAACACCGTTCATTTCAGGGTAATTGATTTCGGTCCAGATTCAGATGACACCATCCATATTTACGTTCACCCAATACGACTCACGTGCAAGATTCTATCTGGTGGGGAATTGTAAAACTAGTTACTCTCCCTCCGTTTCGGATTATTTATTATTAGTTTAAATTTTGTTTCGTTTTGTGTAGTTTTATGTTTTCAATGCATTTTTAGCTATTTTTTCAAATTAACCATGTTCCCTTAATTCAATAATTAAAATAATCAAAAAATCAATGTATTAAATAAGAGCAAAATAATAAATTTAATAATTTTTAATATGTATGAAAAAACATAGTATACATTAAGATTTCATTTTAAGACTTCTAAGAATATCTCCATTGAGAATACAAAACAGAAGTTCACATGTTTTTCAAAAAAAAAATATTAAAATAATTCTTATGACCATGTCTCTCTCCAGCTCTCCCCTAAACCTTCGTGGAGCGGGTTCATCACTGTTTCGCAAGCACCACGGTACGTGGCGATCCGCGATTGATTCGCTTAATTTTTTATTTTTTTTTAAATCAAACAGAGAAAAGTAAAAAACAAATAATAAAAACTATTTTTATGAATCATAGCTCCCGATTTATTAATGTAGATGTTCTAATACCCCCTACAACTTTTTTAATTTATTCTAGTTTGTCCCACTCTATAACTAATTTAATTTTTATATTCTTTTAACTACAAAAACATGATTAAATACTAAAGTACCTTTGGACGTTGCACGGCTAGAAAACTACATAGCTGTTGAGGACATACCTCTCATAAAGAGCATGGTTATAAGCTCAACCCACCACAGGGACATACACTGTTGGAGATATACGAGAAACGGACAATACATAGTCAAATCTGGATATTGGGTGGCCCGCAACCTACTGAGGAAAGAGGAGGAAATCTTGATTTCTGAACCTAGCATCACAAAACTACAAGCACAAGCGTGGAAGGTCAAAGCACCCCAAAAGATATGCCATCTTATGTGGTAAATCATTACAGGTCAAATGGCTGTTACAAGCTCACTGAAGTACAGACATACGCGGTGTGATAATCATTGCCCAAGATGTGGATCCCCTGAGGAAACAGTCGTTTATGCGATTTTCCAGTGTCCCCCAGCATTACAAGTCTGGGCCCTATCGACTACGCCCACTAGTCCTACCTTATTCCCCTTGTCGAGCACTTATGAGAACATGGATTATCTTCTTTGGAGGAAGAACGCCATAATAGAGCCATAGCAAGATAGGGTTCCTTTTCCTTGCCTAATATGGTACATTTGGAAGGCGAGAAACGACAAATTGTTTAGGATAATATATAGAGACCCTATGGAGCTAGCCCGATATGTAGAGAGTGAATGTCAAGCGTGGTTCCAGGCAAATGAACAGATCCCAAACCTACCAAGTGGAAACATGGAAGAGGAAACCCAAACCATAAGTCTGGGTTTGTCTGGTGGACGGCTCCTGGACCGCCACAGACCAGTTCAGCGGATGTGGATGGGCTTGCAACGACAGCATGGGTAATAGCCAGCTTTTTAGAATTACGCAACTTCATCAGAGTGGAATCGGCTTTGCATTCAGAGTTGGAAGCACTGCGATGGGCAATGGAGAACATGCTTCAACATTCGCTATGCCAGAGCTTTGGAACTGACTGCAAGGAGGTGATAGCGATGCTAAGGAGCCCCCATGAATGACCAGGTTTCTCGATTGAGCTGGAGAAGTTAATGACACTGCGGATCTGCTTTCCTGATTTCAAGATTTTTTATGTTCCTAGGGTGCAGAATAGAGTCTCAGATTCTTTAGCTAGGACTGCTAGACCTTTTTATTGGAATCTGTTATACGTTGGTTATTCTATTCCGGTCTGGATTCCTAGACCACCTCAAGCTTGAGTATAGATCAGCCTTTTGTTGCCAAAAAAGAAAATAACTAAAGTACCCTTTAATAAATCTACTAAACTACAACCAAACCTAAGTAATCTAAACTTTCTAACCTAACCAAAGTGTATCTTTCTTCCCTTTTATACTCACATCATTTTTCTTCTCTTTTCTTTCGGTCAAAATCCTAATCAACAAAAGAGACATTATTCCTTCTCCTCCTTATTCAAAATAAGTCCTAAAATCAACTATGACGAATCACTTCTCTTATTATGGGTTTGGTCAAAACACTAATCGCCAGAAGCCTTCAATCTCGTGTCTCCCCTTTGTTCAAAATCATTTGTTTTTATATATCTTATTCTCAAAATTTTGGATAAGTATTTTTCTTCTTTTGAATTCAGTGTCTTTTTTTTAATGTGGGTTCATAAATAATTGGTAGAAATATGTTTGTGAATGGTTAAATAAAGTTTATTTGATTGTTATATGTCTAAATATTATTTGAAAGCGATTTTTCTATGTTGAGTGAAATCGATTTGGTTATAGTTTTAATTAGTACTAGTGTTTGTATAAATATTTGTGTGAAACTTAGGAGCGTAATGATATATTGGACTAAATGTTAGATATGTGAAACAGAATGAGTGATGAGTGATTAAGTGTTAAATTATTTTAACTAGGTTCATAGTCCCCGCGCAAGCGCGGAGATGGGTACGGATATAGTTTTCAAATGCTATTGTTGTATGAGAAACTGATGCTTGTTCTTGTTCTGATGTTTTAATAATTATTCTGTTTTTCTGGAGAGTTTGGTATTTTAAGCAGCATGATGTCTATTAATTTACTTCTTTGTTTATTAGTTGGCCTTGGGTACGTTTGTGTGGAGTAAGTAGTAGGGGCAAATTTGCATTTTTTTGTACTTAGAAATATTGTTTTTTTTTTATTTTGTGAAAATTGTAAAGAGTTTAATGTGCTCATATTAGTCGTAATCTATCTTTGTAAATGTATAACTTATTGTTCATCATCGTACACATAAAGTTTGGAAAAAATGATTGTGGTATTTAAAAATTGGTGACCTGAACAATGTAAAATCGTATTGTGAAGTGTGAACTACTGGTTGTATAGGAACTATACATTATTTGACCCAAAAAAAAAACTATGTACTACAGTATTATATAAAAATTTATACGTTTGAGTGGGTTTTTTTGAGTTTCATTAAATCACTTACGTGTTAAAATTCCGGCTTCAATTGCACTTATAATATGTTAACGTGAGTGGCTTATTAATACAATATGTTTACATCCATGTACTGATGAATTTAGTTTATAACATTCTATAC
>JABAYD010067794.1:0-10404 GCA_014822095.1 Diplotaxis tenuifolia | reverse complement strand
AAAAAAAAAAGTCTTATTGCGTCAACAAAATTTCATGTGTGTAATAAAAACTAGCAATTCTATACAATCTTAACCACATGAGAACTGTCTATCGCATTTAAAATATATATTATTTACTAAATAGGCAAATAAGTCACATTTAAAATTCTGCAATTTGTTTTGATTTATTGGCTGCCAAGATGCCAATGTTCTATTACGTCGGCTAAGGATAGCATAATCAATACCAAAATATGGGTGCATTGATGATAAAATGGCCACTACTTGATTTATAATATGACAGAATTTTTAGATTTGACGTATTAACATGATTAGGAATCTCATAAAGAAATATTCAATCATGTACATTAAAGATCATTGGTAAATTTAGGAGTATATAACTGAATTTGTGAAGATAAAAAGAGGCCTAAATTTCTATATATGTGGTATCAAAAATTTTGTAAACCCAAACTGATATATATATATATATATATATATATATATATTAAAGCAATAATTTAAAGATGATCATATTATGTTTAATAATAAAAAATATAATCAATATTAATTTTGAGTTAAAATCCCATGGCATGTTTGTTTGTTGATCCAGATAAACCATCTCTATGAAATTAATAGTAATGTTTATTCAAATGAATTCAAAATTTAAGCTTAAAATAAAATTAACAAGATGATTTATTCCGATAAATTTATTGGTGTATGTGGATCGAGATGAACAGTACAAAATAAAAAAAAATTAACTTCCTTATCAGAAAATATTCATAAAATAAAATTTAAATAAAAATTAATTTTCTTGTCAAAACCGTTAAATCATATTTCTGCAAAAACTACAATTTCCCGCTGGAACCACGGAATCGCATTTCACAACTATAACCGTAAATGATACTTTCCTTCTGAAATCAGAAAACTCATTTTCCTACCAAAACCACACACAAAAAAAAAACAAATTTTCACCAAAACCGCAAGCGCATATTCTTGCCAAAATCACATTTTCATCACTATGTAAAATAACATTTTTTTTCATGGAATCGTAAATTTATAGTTTCTGTTAAAACAATAAAGCCACATTTTTTGGTACAACTGCAAATATCATATTTTAAAATCCGTAAAATAACATTTCCGTCAAACCATAAAATCAAAAGCTATTTTAAAAATTATTTAGTTATAATTATATTTTCATTAATAAGAATTAATATAGTTAAGATTAAGAATATGATAAAATCAAAATAAAGTTATTTGAGTCATTTTCTTATCAAATTCATCTAGATAAAATGAAAATATACAAACAAAAAAAAGGTTCATCTAGATGTTCATCCAAATGAATCATCTGAATGGATAAACGATTAGTACTCGACCAACATCCAAATAGATCATTTCGATGGATTATCTAGTGGTTATAAAATGTTAGTTTAGTAAGAACGATAAGTTTAGTTAAAACTTATTCCACATGTGAATATTTGAAAAAGATAATATATAATGATTCATTAGCATGTCAGTGGAATTTGACTAAATGGCATGTAAAAGTATAGGGTATGGGAAAAACTCCCCGTGATGATATTAGTGCCCCACCAACCCATGATCAAAAGACGATCGGACCATGCTAGTTGTTTTTTTTTGGTCAAACGGACCAAGCTAGTTGCTAGAAAATGATGTTTTATGCAAATTTTGAAGATATTTGGGAACCCACCAAAATTAGGACAGTTTTATACATTCATAAATCATCTTAAGATTCTAAGAGTTTTAGAGTAACTTCATAAGAACTCATGAAGGAATAAAATTGTATATCCAGTTTCTATAATTTTAAATAATTTTTAGTATACAAGTGTTATTAAACTAGACTGAAATGATATGTTTTAGTTATTTGATGATCTTTAACACTTTTGGAACTCGATTTTGACAGTCATATTTCCGTGAAATTTCAAACGAAGTCGCTTGCCTGACCTGATTCGGGAAATAGGTAATCGTTTCAATGAGCATTACTAGTGTAATAGTTAAAAAAATGCATTACAAGAGTAATTATATGTTATAATTAGAGTATATTTAAATGAAAAATGAAAGTGAGAATATGTTGCTTTTATGCAACAAATGTAATTTCTCTCATATTGAAAACTAGAGATTAATATCTCTTGTAAAGGGGAAAAGTTCTACAAAGATTAAAGCATTTGAGACACTTGAAATGTATAGGATAAAAGAGATATGAACTCGATTTGAATTCGGATAGGACAAATAAACTAATGGTTATCAAAAAAAAAAATTTAATATTGTAGATAATATATTGTTTGATCAAAAAAAATATTGTTGATTAATTCAACAAGCATAACATCTTCGTCTTTATATTCTCATTAATTAAGCGATGTAAAGAGTTATTCTCTGACTTCTGAATCCAATCTATTCCAAAAGCAATGAACACAATAGCAGACAAACTTGTATGAGGTGCTCCACTTTCTTCATATGTTGTGTATTATGTTGGTCACTTTATGAATAACGTTGGAACTGAAGCTATAAGAAGTCGTTGTCTCTTTCTCGTGTTATAGATTACACGTAGCTCAAACTGATCAAGAATCAACAATTCTCTATATGTTTGTTTTCTTTTGTTTGTATTCATTTATTTTGAGAGTACAACACATTTTTAGGTTCATTAGCTTCTTTTTGTGGGTGTCGCAAAACAATTGATCATGCGGTTGCATCATGGATTCTTGATTGTATGAAACCATCACGGTAAAACAATTAAAAAATTAAGGAAAGTGTGTCTAGCTTCAGCACAAACCAATTTAGCATTCATAATATTTTGGTACTGTTGTATTATTACCCACGTTTCTTATCTTTGTTAATAACAATTATTCATTTTGCCCTTGAAATCATGTTCCTATACAAACACAAGTTCATAGACTTTAGAAAATACGAGTGAAAATTGATGGCTTCTGGTGTTGTTTTAGGCTTTGTTAGAGAGATCGTGTTCAATCCCACAATGTTACTCATTCGGCATAGGTGTCGTAAAATATGACAAGGTTTCAGCTAAGCATACTCCATACATATTTTATCTACGAACTTGATAAGTCAGGATGTTGGCAATGGTGGTTCTTCATATGTATCACCAATTCTTATATCAAATATGGTAGATGGCGTTGTTTGAAAAATATATCAGTAAAAGGAGTTGGATATGTCCAAAGTTTCTGTTATGGGGGAGCCTAACCTGACAAGCTGGTTCTGGTCTCTTGAATGCTAATTTGTGAATAGCCGCAACATGAGAATGTTCCACAAAGCGCATAAGTTAGCTGAACAAATGTTTCCGTGTTTCCTTTGTTTCATAGCAGAAAACAAATCCAAACACTTTTGTGCCACTTGTCCGAGTTAATTCGAGTTCCAAGTTTCCTTGCTTGTAAATTTTCTCGAAAATTTATCTTTTGCTTTTTCTTCTATAATGTATCTTTAGTTTTCTTCTTTGATCTTTGTCAATCTTATTTTCAGTATGACTTAACTTCTCTATTCTGTGAACTGGTTCCATTAGATTCCAGTACTCATATGATGTTTTGTCATGCATTTACATAACCAAATTGATATCTCACCAGGCTTCTAAATTTATGTAGTAATGTTTTAAATCAATTGAAATTAAGCTATTTAGTATTATTGATACTTCGCAATGATTTCGTATTATCTTAAACTGATTTTTCTATCATTACAACTTGTCGATATTGTTCGAAGGTGATTGAGCCGCCTAATTTGAAAAGTTTAAGATTATATCATCATAAAGGATTTCACTTATATGCATAAACAAAGCTTTTCACCAACCTAATAAAATAAATATATTTAACAAAAATATGAGAGAAACAAAGTGAGCTAGTAGTCCACTTTCTACATTAATATTAACGCAGGCTAGCATGCTCAAGTTGTATATAAACCCACCACACTTGTTGCTATTATAGCCATCAACACTTTGTTCATCAATAACAATCACACTAAAAAAAAATACATTTACACTCTCATTGTTCACAAAGAAGAGTACACATTTACACTGGACAGAAAATATGGTGAGCCAAATGAAACCATTTCTCTTCTTATTTACTCTCCTTGTTGTCTCAAAAACCGTCATATCAGCTAGAAAACCATCCAAATCTCTATCAAAACCTTGCAAAAATTTTGTCCTCTACTATCATGACATAATGTTTGGCGTCGATGACGTACAAAACGCGACTTCTGCGGCCGTTACCAACCCTCCGGGACTCGGGAATTTCAAATTCGGCAAGCTCGTGATCTTCGACGATCCAGTGACCATAGACAAAAACTATCAGTCCGAACCTGTGGCACGTGCTCAAGGATTCTACTTCTACGACATGAAGAACGATTACAATGCGTGGTTCTCGTACACACTTGTGTTTAACTCGACGCAACACAAAGGGACGTTAAACATAATGGGGGCAGATCTTATGATGGAGAAGACAAGAGATTTGTCTGTGGTCGGAGGGACAGGTGACTTCTTCATGACTCGAGGGATTGTTACGTTTGAGACTGATACCTTCGAAGGTGCTAAGTATTTTAGGGTCAAAATGGATATCAAACTCTATGACTGTTACTAAAAGAAAGCAAAAGAAGAGAAAATGAAAGAGTGTGTGTTTGTGTGTGTGTTTGATTACTCCGAAACTTTTGATAATTGAATAAAGCCTAAGTAGTGTAACAGACTCATATCTTTGAATTTATATGTATTCTGTTATATTTATATGGTTTTGATGCAATCCATATTAATAATATGGATATTATCTGTTATGTCAAGTGTTGTGGAATGAATTTTTTTTTGTGTGTGTGTTCTACTGTAATATGGACGTGTAAGCAAGCGAAAGCGATGAAAAAGAAAGTAACCTAGTTTTTTCCTTCAAAATGACTAGACAATATAACTGTGCCCACATGATCAGATCTATGAACTCAACTAACATGATGAAATAATCTATCCATCTAAAAATAGTATCCTACTATATATTAAAAATGATAAGTCTTTTTACTGATTTTTGTTTAGGTGACACTCATAGGTGAAATCTAGAGTTAATTCTCTTAATTTGACTAGTTGTTGGTATCTGAATTTTTATTTAAAGTTTTTAAAAGGAAACTAATAATATAATTACCTAATCTAATATGTGTTACTAAATCAGCAATCAAACATCTTAAATGCAATCGAATTAACATAATTTATTTATTGAAACAACTAATTATCATAAATTACATTATAATTTATAATATACATATAAATACATATGATATTACATATAAAAAATTTCAATATATTATATTTAAAGTGGTTACAATAAATCGTAAATTGCAGAAAATTAATTAATAGAAGCGTAATAATGTTTCTACTAAGGGTATACATATATTCTAAAAATGTTTCAAATAAATGCAAAATAATCAAATATATCATTTTAAAAAAACCATTGCAATGACAATGTGATTTATTTTACTTATTTTATTCAATTTTGTTTTTGCTAAATAGAAAACTAACTTACATCAATAACCAAAAAATCATATTTACCAATTACAGTTAAGACAAATATGTATTATGGAAATTATGTCATCAATGCTAGAAGTTTTGTTATATACATTATATTGTGCATTTAATAAAATAATTATTTTACAAAAGGAGAAACTTAAAAACTGTCTCTTGCATATTTTATTAAAAAAATACAATTAGTAGTTAGTGATTTATTACTTATGTATTACATAGATAGTGTTATATAAGATTATAAATAATTTTAGATAATTTTCCATCATTGAGTTTATAAATTTAGTATTAACTGTAAAAACTGGTATACTTTTTAAATGAATTGTTTTAAAATCTCCTATGTATGTTATATATATAACTAAAAATAAAATATAGTTAGAAAATAGATTAGTGCATCTGAATATATACTAATTTTTTATTAAACTAACCAAAAAATCTACTAATAAGTCATTTAAGTGATTTTTTCTTATTTATCGTTCATAGGTGAAGTTTAAAAAATTGTTATAATATGCATGGTTGATGACTTTTATCAGATACTTATTTTCATAAAATCTAAAAAAATAACTCTAAAACTAATTAATACAAATACAAAATAACATAAGTAATATTACAAATAATGATTTATGGTAAATTTTTCATAATTATATATAAAAAAGAAAATATAATTTTATCAAT
Organism: Diplotaxis tenuifolia; assembly: GCA_014822095.1. Classification (NCBI taxonomy): domain Eukaryota; kingdom Viridiplantae; phylum Streptophyta; class Magnoliopsida; order Brassicales; family Brassicaceae; genus Diplotaxis; species Diplotaxis tenuifolia. The sequence goes on along the minus strand of JABAYD010067794.1, from coordinate 4,247 downwards.
ATATTTATATTTAGCAGTTATGTACATATAATTATATAAGATACTTTAACTTCTTATTGAAATAAATTGAATGGTTTGACATATTCTTATATAAAGAATTAGATTTGCAGGTAAAGAATTATAAGAACTTTCATATTTTTAAAACCACACAGCAAAAATATTTACAAGAGATCTTCGCTATAAAAAGCATCTGATCATTATATTGGTCTTATGAGCTATACAAAAAACGTTTTTTTTTTCTTTTTTGAAGGTTAGAGTATTTTCGTTGTTAAAATAAAATTTAAATTAATTTAATAACTAATTATCTGAATTAATTATAATATAACTTTTATAAAAAAATATTTTTAATGACTAAAATTTACGTTGTTAAAATATTTTAAATCTCATCGTTCATCTAAAATTATATATTGAAATTTTTTATTATCTAACTTTTTAAAGTTGGAAAAAATTAATATGTCTAATTATTATTTGTAAATATAATATATACTTTTCCATGTATAATTATCCGCAAAATTGCGGGCAAACACCTAGTTTTCTATAATTACCTTGACACTAATTTTTAAACATGTATTATCTTACAACTTACAAGCCCATGGTAAAGAACAAATCTTCCTTGACATGACATAACAGATCACATCTTCATTTTATACATGTTGATGCATTTTTTTCACGGCTACGTATTTTTTTTCACGGCAACAGAGACTGAAACCCACAACAGAAGGATTTCTCGTGGTGTATTGTTGAACCACCAAAACTGAAACGGAAGTAGACATCTTGTTCAGCAGGATCAAGTTTCCGACCGGTCCAAGTTCCGGAAACTCCATCTTCATAACCGGTAATTTAGAAACCAATGGTCTTCTTTCGGAGAATTTCCCCACTAATAAAATATCACACTCGCAAAATTCATGGATGATCCTAACCGCTTCCTCGGTCGAATTCACTACCCTCTCTTCAAATCTTGTCGAAATTGCCGATTTATTCTTGACCGCCGCAAGGAGTTGCTGGTCTAACAGAAACGGAGATGTTTCTTGCGCTTCAAGTATATCAGATATAGACACAATGGGCAACTTAACCCTAGAATGTTCTGCCATTCTTAATCCGTAAGCCAAAGCTTCACGATCATCACCACCACCAAAGAACAGAACATTGACAGAAAGTGAAAAGCTGCTTGAAGCAACAGCAGAATCATCATCAATGAGACCACGGTCGAATTTTCAAGAACTCTTTTATTAATCCCCTGAAATTCCGATCCCACGGTTTCAAATTCTTGCTCCAGAGATCTCCACTGTCTATAAAACGGAAAAATCACAAACGCTGCGTGTTTGCTATCAGCGGAGCTACATATATCTTCATGAATTGTTAGCAAAGGTGAAATCGCGGTAACAGAACGCACTGAAACGTTTCTCAGGTTAGGAGATGCTTCCAAAGCTGCGACCACAACGTTATCTCTTTTCTTGTTCCAAAATGGCAAACCGTTTCTTCTCGCCTTTTGAACCATTCGAATCGAAGGTGGTCTCTCCGAGAGTTGAGTTAAATGCATAACATAAAAAGAAAATTCCATAAAAATACCCCAAATTAATTTCATTTAACTTTTTTATACTTAAATTTTTCGCTATTTAGTTTAATATCCCAACTATATTATTTTTACATTTAATACACAAACTTTTAAAATTAATCCCCTTTTAATATCCAAACTTTATTTATTGTAAAAATACTAATATTTTTAAGTAAAATTTGAAAAAACCTCTAAATTCTAAGAAAAATATTCAAAATTTTGCAGTTTATTTTCATATTTAGGAAAGAAGGTAAATAAATTAGGGAAATAGTGTTAATTTTAAAATGTTATTTTGAAAGAAAAATAAATAAATTTGTTTTCTATTTCAGAAAATAAACAAACTAATATTGGACACTTAATTTTTTTTTTTAGCAAAATTTAAGATTATACACAGTTTATTTAATTTTATTTCTCCAACATAAAAAATAAAATGAAAATTTTCTGAGGTTTTTTTTAAGTTTTAGATTTTGTTTTTAAATTTAGTTTGAAATTAGGTATTTTCAATTAAAACAATTAAAATAATTAAAATCTGGATACTAAAATGGATATAGTTTTAAAAATTTGTATATGAAAATGAGAAAAATAATTTGTTTTTTTTTTGAACGTCTGATAAAGATTTAGCAAAAGCTTCGTACAAAAACATAAACCGAAAATGACAAAGACACCATCTTAAAGGAAAGATGAACTAGTCTTGTCTTGATGTTTCTCGAAAAATTCGTTGATGTAATCACGCCGGACCACCTAAAGAAAGGCAAGATTGAAGACGCCCATCTCTCATCACACTCTTCGCTATATCTCAAACTATAGAATTGGCACCAATTTTCTCTACTTCAAAGGATACTGATGCAAAGGAGCCACAAAGTGCTTCAACTTGCTCCAGAAGGCATCTATAACGCGTCTATGCTGTAGGTTTTGTGATAGCTTCAACAACCTCTCTGTAATCAGAAGCAATACTCACCACCTCAAGATGTAAGTCTCGAGTTCGTATAACCCATATGATACCTCTCAGCTCCGCAACCATTCGATTCACGAAAGGAGTAAACGCATCACAGCTGTGAAACAATACATTACCCGTATGGTCACGAGCAATCCAAGCTCCCCCATATTGCAAAGTTTTGTTCCTCCAATTAATATGCATGTTACATTTCACCGTACATGTAGCAGGAGTGCTCCATCTTTCCACCTCTCCCATACGATTACCCTGACCATTTGCATTCTGAGCTTGTTTATTGACCATGAACCATAAAGTTGCCTCCTCCTCAGCATTGTGGACCCAAAAACTAGGAGACTCCTGGGTCTTTCCAAACAATAAAGAGTTTCTATTCTTCCACACATTCCAAAAAACCCATGGAATAGAACGTGTTTTAGTGTCTTTGGAGGCATAGTTGTCCAATGCACCAAACAAGAATGTCAGATTATCTTCTAAAAACGGGAAAAACCATGAGGCGGTTTGAGACACATCAACAAGTCCCAAAGCTCATGCGCCATAACCCGTGAACATGTAACCCTCGAGAATGAAGCATGTCAGATGCCGCTAAAGCACCAGAAATCACTCTCCACAAAAACATTCTTATTTTCGGCAAGGTTGCAATCTTCCAAACTCGTCTTTTAAGAGCCGGCACCCGTTGATCATGAGCTGACAAGTTCATGTTTCTAGAGGCTTCCGTATTTGCTTTCAACCAATACCCACTCTTAACCGTGTAAGCCCCATGTTTTGTGTATGCCCAAATCATCTTGTCCTCTCTGCCACCTACCTGTAACGCAAGAACTCTCTTCACTTCATTCTCTGGAAAAAGTTCCACCAGTGACTCAATTCTCCATGTACAGTCCTGATTCAGTAAATCAGCAACTCGAAAGTTGATATCATAGATGATTTGTTTACTTACTGGACGCCGTGGAGTGTCTTCCATGATCCATTTATCAAGCCATACAAATGAGTTAGCCCCATTTCCAATAGACTGTATCAATCCCTCTTTCAAAAGCTCCCTTCCAAAGATAATACTCCTCCAAGCGTAAGAAGGTCTAAACCCTTTTCCAGCCTCAAGAAAGCTTGTCTTGGCATAATACCGCCCCTTGTAGACCTGTGCAAGTAAGCTCTTAGGTTCATTCAGTAACTTCCATGCTTGCTTAGCTAACAAGGCCTGCTTAAAGTCCTCAATGTCACTAAAACCAAGGCCTCCGTTCTCATTAGACTTACACATCTTCTCCCAAGCAATCCAATGTATCTTTTTCTTATCACCACTCTCATACCACCAAAAAGCAGACATTGCACTCATGATCTTTTGACAATGATGCTTAGTGAGTTTGAAGTATGAAATCGCGTACACTGGAAGAGCCATTGCAATCGACTTCAGGAGTACCTCCTTTCCCCCAATAGAAAGCATTTTGGTATATCATCCATTCAACCTCTTATCAAGTTTTTCTCCAATAAACGCCAATAATTGTTGCTTCGACCCGCTAAAATACTCAGGCAAGCCTAGGTAGGAGCCATCACCCCCCTCATTCTCGATGTCCAACACCTCAGAGAGTAGTCTTCTCATCACCGGATCAATACCCTCGCCGAAAGTGATCGAAGACTTGAAAAATTATTTCATGTCCTGAAGCCTTCCCATACATCTCCAGACATCTCAAGAACGCTATACATTCCTGATGTTAAGAGTTTTCAAGGCTCCTAAGGCAAATGTTGTAGTAT
>JABAYD010067763.1:0-15117 GCA_014822095.1 Diplotaxis tenuifolia | reverse complement strand
CCATATCGAGTTAATCTTTCCCAAACTTGTTCCCGTAATTTTTGTACCGGATCTCCATACACAAATGTTAAAAATATATTTTTCCCCATCGCAATCGCTTCTACACCAATCATTCTATTACTCGAGAATAAAACATCCACTTGATACTCATTGTTATGAAAAAGAGCCAAGCCTCCACTTCGTCCAATTGGGTCGACCGTAACCAGTTTATCATTGCCAAAGTGAGCCTAAAAATCTTGAACAAATTCAAACTCATGTTTTGTTTCCGATAAAAATAAAAAATCTGGCTTATGTTTATGCCATATTTTCCGAAGGTAACTAATTGTCCATTTACTCTCCATTCCTCTACAATTCCAACTTAGAACTTTCATTATAAAAACTCCATATAATGCTCCCGTGAGCTTGTAAATTGGGGGTTTAATGAGACCCCCATCATGAACAACCCATCAGACCATACGTAACGATTACAAATACAAGCCCATATTGATTCTTACAGGGCTTTCCAAGAAAACTCATCGAATTGTAAATTAAAAACTTTACCCATCAAGATGGGATACAACATTTCCCAATACATCTGCCTAAGTAACACGATTCCATACAGCCATATGCCCTCAAATTTGAACCGTATCAAACACATTCCAGTAATAAACAAAGATGCATAAAGCCCATCCACAAAAGGACGACCCTAAGATTCCTTGTATACCCGACTGTTATATATAACAATAGCCTCTCTACCAATCCCATTGACCTTGCATATCTCATGTCTAACCCCACCCACCAATATCCCTGTACCTTCTAATTTTATATCTTGAAAACATATAAGAGGTCCAATGGATGTCTTGCGTTCGATGTGGTAGCACCCAACCTGTTCCAATGGATTCCAGAAGCCGTGGTACCCATAAGTTCCCAGACTTAATATAAGTCTGTCTAGACTCCCCACCAACGAGAACGCTGCTTCCAATTCGTGTCCAATTCCTGCCCTTAGAAAGAATAACTTGTTTTACAAGTAAACCTATAACAAACGAGTATCTCTTGTCCTTTGTTGGATTAATATAAATATTACACCAATAAGATCTCAAAACTTCACACTGCCACCTCAAACAACGGTCAAACAAAATCCATGACAGATGAAACTTTATATCCATTGGCTCATAACCAGTTTGCGCTCTGTGCATCGATGTCTGCTTTGAGGAGACCAGACACCAGCCTTGTTGTAGACCCAAAACCTTATGCACACCTTGCCTCAATCGCAAGTAATAGAACACAGTACAAAGAGACCCAAGTGACCAAGAAAAATTACAAGACCAATAAAACCAAACAGAAAGAACCTTATTATTCCAATTCGTAGCCCTCATGGGGAGATAAGCTAAGCAAACATACATCAATAACCAAATCGAACCAAAGAAAACAACAACTTCCTCCCCCGAAAACTTAAAACCGAACATTAAGCATATAAATATAAAGAAAAAACCAAACAACCAAACCAACTCCCATGCTTCTTCACCCATCACAACTTTCATCTGATTCATAAATCTAACCATTCTGAATTCCCTCTTATGAGGTTGACGCACTCTTACCTTCCATGTGTTTAGCCTTATCTCCCTGCCGAGTTCCTTGCTTAGCCACTCCTTTCTTGCGTGGGGGTAAACCCGTGTTAACATTCCTCATCTTAGAGCTAGCCGCTAGGTGTGATGGATTTTTGAACGGCTTCTTGCAAGTTACTGGATTCTTTCCACCCACCGATGCTCCACCATTTTTCCCATCTTCCTCATTGCCCATTGTAGCATCTACTTCCTGCCCCTCGGTGTGTTATTCTGTGAATCCAGTTCGTGTGCCTCTTCCATCTCCTCCTGTGAGACTTCCTCCGAATCCATATCGATCCCATACTCTAGCATGTATGCCTTCATCTCATCCATATTCATCTAGGACCATCTTCATCATTACTTTGGTCCTCCACCATCTCTTGAATCTCTTTCAAACCTTGTTCTTCATCATGAGGCTCCGAAGTTACCTCTGTACCTAATGCATGAGTCTTTTCCAGCTCCATTTGGAACTCCCGTGATGGTTGGAGCTCAGAGTCTACCTCATCCTTCTTGATCTCTCCCTCCTCCCGACTCCCCTTTGCTGGGACTTGGCTTCTCACCTGCTCACTTGGCTGTCGAGGGGAGCTCTGCGACAGTCTTTCTTGTCCACCATACCTGGAAGATTCCTTGCGGGATGATCTGTGACGAGAAGAATCACCTTCCCCCCGAGAATTTCCACCATAATGGGATCGCTTACAGCCTTTGTCAGCTGCTCTCACCCATCTCGAATCTGATTCCTCATACAATTTGCCTTTACCTTTTCTCTGATACTCTCTTCCTTCTCTCACCCGACTCTGCTGCTCCTCATTACCATTCATAACCACTCCCTTATAGCTTCTTGCCCTCTCATCATGCTTCCCCCCCCCCTCATATCTCCCTCCCTGTCCATTCCTCTGCTCCTGCCGTTTCTCCGGGCTGGTGTGACAATTATTCTTGCTCAAAGGACACATGTCTTCCTTGTGACACAGGCTAAAGCACACTGGACAGTATCCAAACAGCTTCTCTTACCTCAACGATATCGGTACTTCCTCCTCCTCGTAGAATTCCCCACCTTTAAAGTCCACAGAAGGATCGAAACAAAGCTCCGTGTTACCATCTACTATCACTTGCACCCTCTTATTTGGTAGATCAACTGTAACAGTATGGCCAATCGCATTCCCAATACTTTCTAGTGTAGGAACGATCCTAAACTCCGACGGAATACCCAAAACCCGGACCCAAAACGGTATCTCTAAGGGAAAGCATTGAGATCTCCTTGGTTTCCACCTTGCCATAGCAACCATCACGTAGTCAAAGTGGTATGGTTGTGCTGCAAGAACGGCTTCAATATCCTCCTCCGTTTGGAAATCAAACTGAAACTTGCCAAGTCCCAAGTCTGACCCCACCACACGATCCTCCAAGTGCCAAATCTTTGGTAAATTCATGATCAACGCCTTCATGTCCTGCTCCTCCAGGTTCATACACCTTCCAATCAAGGTTTTGGAAAAGGTTTTGATGAGCTCTGAGTTGTCAAAGTGGGGTACTGAGATCTTCAGTCTCTTCCGCATCCCCTCACCATTCTTCATATCTCCATAGTTTCTTACCAACTGGCTCTGCATCATAACCGACCAACAAACAGTTAAGGTTTCGTCTTTTGTATATGTGTGGAAAAGAGCGAGACAAGGAATAATGCTACTCCAAGCTAACTATCCTCTCTTTATGTACTGTGTCTCCTTAGACATGCCAAATCTGTGTAATAACCCCATAATCGCATCAGATTGCGTAACAAATATAATCACCAATTCCCGAATCCAATCAAACCCCCAAACTATCTTGGTTTTCCATTTCCCACTAGTCTCCCCAATTAAAGATGATCCCCTGTTTCCTTTGTGAATATTAGACTGGAAAGAAACCAAATCAGAGCAGAGGAGATTACCGTGGGATTTGCTTGATACGGTCTTGATGATGACCGTATTCCCAAATCGAATCTCCGAATAAACATATTGCCATAGATCCCTATACAACTCCTTCCCTTTTACCAAACTCTGTGAACCCCAAAGCTTTCCAAAAACAAACCCCTCGAGATCGAGATCGTGAGATTTGATTGATACGGTCTTGATGATGACCATATGCTCAAATTGCATCTCAATAACGGTTTGTCGTAGATACCCATAGATTGCCAATCCCAATCCTTCAGATCCTGGATCCCAAACGCAAATTCACATCGAAACCCTAGATACTTGTCTTCGTCGCCATCGCCGTCTTCTTTTGGTGTTACTTCGAGTAATCTACCACCACTTCTGTTTGTAAATTAAATTACTCTGACTTTCACTGTTTTAGTTAGCTTACCTCTAAAATATTCATGAAATTATAATCATTTTATTTTGTTATTAAAATTTTTTTACTTTGATTTTGATAATAAATAAATATATATATATATATATAAATGTTAGTTTATTATGTTTAGTACCGGAAACATGGATTTCTTTTTGTATGTTTTACTTTTGCATTTAGTTGTACTCTTTTGCTATACATTTTCACTTAAAAGTACTAATTTAAGAGATATGAAGCATTGATTAAATAAAAAATCACATTAAATATGATCTATTTCATGAAAATATAATATTAGTTGTTACTACTTATAATTATAAATATTTTCGTGAATCTTGAATATGTCATTAAACACCAAATATTTAGATTTGAGCTTCAAAAACTAAAATAAATAAATGGTGGGATTCACTTGTAACCTTGGGCTACATATAGTTAATACCAAAATATATCCATTTACACATATTAGGTAAATCTTTTTTTTATTGGATTTAGGTTAAATCCATTTCTTAAATACGTAAACTGCTCGCTAGATAGAAAATATCAATAAGCCTAAAATTCGTTATGGATGAATTTCAGATAAGAAGGCTAATCTGATCAGTGTGCTAATTATAAAATTTGTAAAATTTTGTGCCAAAGAGAAATGTCTCTAATTAGTTGGGCTAGCACTCTCCCACAAATATATAACTGGTGGAGAGGTCGACGTATTGGTACGATATTCATTTATTTGATCGAATCAAGAATGCTATAATTTTAATGACAAATGAATATTTATTTCATATTCAAGAATCATATAAATAGATATTAACTTTTATATTTAAAAAAAAATATGTTATTTTTTTGTAAAAGTTAAAATGAAGAAGAACCCGAAAGAGTATAATAATGAAAAGTTATGCAGAAACTTTCATCATACTTTCCATTTATAGTCTCTTCTCTCAGTTCTTTTCACCATCATCAAGGTTTTTTCTTTATCCTTCACCATCTTCATCCTCCTCTTTGTCTCCATCACCACTGCCACTGCTGCTTTTCTCCGGGAAGTTTTGGGATTCCTCTCATAAGCAAGAGCTCATAGTGAGCGTAGTTTGCCATTGTATTCTGCAAAAGTTTTATAGAGTTAATCTGATTATGAGGAATAAAATGATGATTTTCAGAATCAAAACTGACTTGTTTATTTATGTAGATTCACCGAAGGGAAATAAGGCGGGAGCATTGAATGAAGCATCATGGAAGGAGTGGGGGAGATGAAGTTAAGAAGAAATTTAATGACGTTGAATTTGGTTGAGTTCCATAACATTGCTGATTTTAGTTCAATGCTTGAGGAGCTTCTTAATAGTCTTGAATGCAATTGTCAAAATATTGAAACAAAAATCCAAAGAACAAATAAAAAAAATTGAATAATATTTTGATGGAGATGACATGATTATATGAGTTACCCTTTTCTAGGGTTGATAGTATATCTAGAAACCCCTTTGGGAAGAAAAGAGAGCAGTATGTTTATCTACTGGAAACATTTCATAAGTAGACTTATCTTTGCAGTTTTTTTGTTCTTATGTATTTCCATGTATTCCATGTATGGATTTATGGTTTAAAGAAAAATAAAAACAATATATATGATTGAATATAGTCTATTTTAGTAGGATTGCCATCTATATCCTTCTCGGGCAGCAATGAAAGCTTAAATTCATCCGGATCTCTACCATCCCCATCCAATTCTTCCTCCTTCTCTTGAAGCACTTCCTCTCTTTCTACAAGCTCCTTCTAAGTTGAAGCTCTCTCTTTTGCTTTTCAAGTTTCTTTGCCATTAAGGTGATGTTCGTTTGCTCACCCAGGTGATCCATCTGGGTGAAGATGCAAATTGATGTTCGTTTTGTACATTAAAATGCTACATCCAGATGGATCACCCATCTGAATTTTTAAAACACATCTGAAATTCTCACCCAAATGAAGGTGAGTCTTGACGGTGCATCTGGAAGCAGATGTATCTAGGTCAGTCTAAAATAATGAATGATAAAAATAACCCTTTAAAATAAATATAAATTTTCAAACCAAAAATCCTATTTTTTTTTTGCAAATACATTTTTTCTATAAAAACCGAAAAACAAATTTTCTCACCAAAACCGTAAAAAACAAAAAACACATTTCTCGTCAAAAACGCAAAAACGTATTTCCTACCAAAACTGTAAAGATCCATTTTCCCGCCAAATCGTAAAAACACATATTCCGCTAAAACCATAAAAACACGTTTTTCTGCCAAAACCAAAAAAACGCATTTTCCTGCAAAAACCGAAAAACGCGTCTAATTGTGCTTCCAAAGACAGTTCCAAATAAGAAGCTTTTTTCTCATGTATCTCCAAAGATTGTTTCCTTACAGATTCCACCATCAACTTCATCATCTCTTTGTATTCTTTTAACTGAAGCAAGAAGTCTAGAATCTCAGAAGCGGTCTCTTCCACCTGAGTCACCTGACTCAGAAACCGGTCTACTTAATCCTCATCAAACATCACATTAATTTCAGTCCCATCAAACAGAAACAATAAGCAACTTATAAGAAATCAAGAGAGACCAAACACTATGGTCCTAAGAGTAAGAGACTGATCATGATCTTTGGTTGGCAAGAGCACTGGAACCTTCTCCGGCGCTACTCGTGGAGGTGGTGACTCCGGTTCCATGGTGATCTTGATAAATTTTCTCTGTTAAAATGAAGCAAAAAAATCAAATTTTAAAATTGTGACCAAGGAGGAAGAAGAAGCAATAAGGTCTGATGAAAAAAAATAACTTCTTTTAGCAATACTGAGAGAGAAGAGAGAAAGGTAATCAAAAAAACTAATTCAAGTTAAAAACGCTAAAATAGTTTAAAACTACAATATCGTGAGTTTAAAGAACAGAAGAACTTTGTATCAAGAAAACACCAATCAACTCGCCATAGTTATGTTCTTCACCTCCCAGAACTTGAGAACTTGTACCTGAAGGGTGAAAAAACAGCGGTGAGAATTCGAACAAATTAGTTAGCCATTAGATTGCAATTAACTTTATGGATTATCAGGAACTGTGAGGATGATTTTCAAGGATGAAAGCTTACCTTTTTATAAGAGGAAAAACACTGCCTTTAACATTGAATGTCATATCCTGCTTGATGTGCATCGATGGAGTAAAGAAGCTTATTAAAGATGATGAATCTAGACATCTCATAACGTCTTGCAAGATAAGAACCAAAAACGAATTGTTGTCTCTATACTCCATTGTTGGTACCAGACCTCAGAAAAGAAGAGTAATCCTAGTTACAGTGTGAAGGTGATAAAGACTAATAAAAGGTCTCTTAGGTTTGGGCTCTGATTCTTATGTATGATTATTAGAAATCCACAATTTTTCCTTCTTTCAATTTGTTAATGAAACAGTGAATTTTGATGCACTGGACAGATATCAAAAGTGGGAAATCATGATTGGTGATGTGACTGAACTTAAGGGAGAAAAAGTTAATTTTATAGATATTTTATTTAATCTCATACACCAATTTTTACAGTCATCAATCTGAAGTGAACGGTTTAGTATATTTTAAGTCATCTATGTTACAACTGAAATAAAAGGCAAAGAAAAGTACACCGGTTTAATATTTAATCATATGTTTAAAGATAATCATGAAAAGTGATTTTTCATGGAACTTCTATGTAAGCAAAGTGATCCTTGGTGTCTTTGTTTCTTGTCGATTTATCTTAGATTACGTCTCTTTTAACCTCTTCAAGTATACATTTTATTTTTCATATCATTACTAAAAGTATAGTTAAGTTTTTTAAGCCGGTAAGTAACATTTTTATTTTGTAAAATTATGAGAATACAATGATCTTAGATCTTGTGATCACATTACTTAAAAGTCATATATTTATTTTATTATTAAAAATTAATGAAATTGTTTAAAATGTTTAATTTATTTTCAATTAAGTTACATTAACTTTCAATATTTTCTTATGAAAACTTTCATTATTTATTATTATTATTTTTAGTATTTGTTTTATTTTTTGATATTTTTTTCTATTTTACCTCGATATTGAGTAAAATATTATTTTTAAAATTATATTCGACTGAATTTAACACGGAATACTATTTTTTTGTGTACGTTTATTTCTTGAATTCAAAGATATTTTATTTATATATCTTTAAATATATCTATATGCATAATACAAAATAGTAGCTAATTCATTACAACAGGAAAAAAAAAAACAATGTTAGATTAGATATGCAATTTGAAAATCTAATACTAATTGTTAACATGCATAAAGATACATGTTTTTTTGGAATTTTGCATATGTTATTATAATTAAGGTGCAAATAAACCATGTTATTCATTGAAGAGCATTTATTAGTAATACTAGGTCTGTTTCCGCGCTACGCACGGATTATATGTTTATGTTATTTTTCTTTAGATGAATATGTATACATGTTATTGATGGTTTTATCATTTTGTCGCAAAGGACCCACAAACTTTATACATGATAAGTAATTTGTTAATGTTTTGTTGATGGTCTCATTTGGCCGTAACTTGTATTTATAACACTACAATCATGTATAAAAGTACTATTCTGCTTATAATTTTAGGATAAATTTAGTGTTGGTCATTTTGAATAGGATTGAGTGAGATATAAATTATAATATTGATTATGTTGGTTAATGGTTCTGCTTGGTGAAGCTTAAAAGTAAGAATTATTATGGAATCTTTGTTGAGCAATCAATAATATCATCACATGATGTCAAAATATAAAAAGTTGTTAGAAACAAATTATGCTGAAGGCATTGGCGGTGGATTGTGTTACTGCAAACTTTGGTTCCATTGTTTTTCATCTTGGTTTTATCTTTATAAATTTGTATAAGCATGTTGGTATTCTCCATGTTCTTGTTGAAGTAAAATCGGGTTATGCAAATAGAAGGGGATACCAGTTTACCTAAATTTATAAAGAAAGTAGTTAGAGGATATTGTTTAAGGTTGAAAACTTATATGCTTTACTTTTGATAACTTTTCGTTTAATGCTTGTGGCTAATGCAACTTTATTTTTTGCGAAATTGAGTGCTTTGCAATTGTCTAAAATACAACATAAGAATTTCTCTGTTAATTATTTATTTTTAATTAGTTTTAAACTATCTAAAGCATAATGGCTTTACAACTTTTTAATAAAATATAATTATAATATAATAAATCATTATCTTATATGCGTCTATTAAAATATTTATTTTTGAAAGTAAAAATAAATAAAAATCTTTTATTTGTATCTAATTATATAAGTAATTATTAGACATATTTATTTCCTATTTTATGTAAATTTATCTTATAATTCTATAAAATATCTTAAGTAAAAATCTCTGTAAAATTTAAAACTTCACAAAAATTTATGAAAATATAGTTACTTATCTTAGATAAAGAACTTAACCAAATGCAATGAATAAAATTACTAATCTGATTTGGTCTAATTAAAATAGATATATTTTAATTCAGATTAGAGAAATATATGTAATTTAATACATCTAAAAATGAATAACCTAACCAATCTATATTCTTATCCCAAAATCAAAATTTAATTAAAATAACAAAATATTGTTATTTATAATAATTTTATTTATTAGTATACATATCATTTACATAATGACTCTAGATATATTAATAAATGGAACTGGAATTTAAACTAACTGTGAGGATTTAATTATTTTGAAAATTTATATATATGCATGAGCTTTGAAACTTCAAGTTGATCTATACTTAATGGTTTATTTGATTCTAAATACAACATATATCAAATCGTATATAATTTTACTAAAAACAGATTTAGGAATCCAAGACAACAAACTAAACTAATAACAAAACTAATCAAATTATTTAAAAATAATATTATGGTTGAATTCAGAAAAGTATATACATCCACCTAAATAATAACTAAATCAAAGATAAACTTTATATGGAAGTAACAAATCTAATTAAAATAACATTGTATTGTTTAAAGTAAACCATACATATAAATTACAAAATCATTTATAATTAGTAAAATATTAATCAATTATTGTGGTGTGCTTACCTAATAAATATGTACATGCACGTTTAAAGTTATTAATAAGTTAAATATGCATGTCGTAACGTGTTAAACTAAACAATGACTTATTTTGATATTCATAATAAATATAAAGTTTCAGTTGTGTTGATTATCATCTTCACTACTTCAGTTGTGTTGGAGGACCTTCGAAGCAAGGAAATATAATTTTCGTATAACACAATTGGAATTATTGTATCTCTAAGTTTCAACAAACCACCTAAACTAATTCCTACTATACATGTTTAACCAAACGAAATCAACCTTCAATGTTAATCTACTAAACTTTCCTGGTTATGTGTGTTGGCTTGTTATTTTTGTATGCTTTTTGTAGTTATTTCATCTCTGTTTAGAATTTTTTTTGCCTAATTGAAACTTCCACACATTACTAAATTTTTGAGCTCTTGTTTACTTCTAAGTATACACCCAGTTAAAATACATAGGTTATTCGTTGTATTCTCTTAAATATATATATTGCCATTTTTCCAGGATAAACTATTTCCTTAATTGTACACGAATTGACAAAAAACAAAAACAAAAAGTTGAATGGACTTAGTTTCATTGATACCAAAGCAGATTCAGTTTGGTTCACAGTTTGTTTTGAAACCAAATTCGGAAGCGACAAATGTGTCATTGCATTGCTTTGGTTATGACACTGAGGAAGAGCTCCTAGTCTCTTGTAACTTTTGGTGTTTCTCAAACATCATCTGTAGGTACCACCATGTTTTTCACTCTCTAATTTGCAAGGACCATTGTATCTAGGGCATATAAATTAAACAACATTAGATATAATAGGACTAATACTCTTTTTGGTTAGAATTAGAAAGCAGACAAATATTAGTTTTAGCAGCTATGCAGGTGAAATCATTACCTTGATCTGCTAATAGAAATGTTTCTAACCTACCATATGTAACATTGCCTCTTATGTGATCTCGACGCTCCTGATAAAGAAAAAGTGACAACATTAAACATAAGTATACTATAACAATCAAACTCTGAACAAATACGAAAGAATGATTCCATGTTTGTTATGTACTCAGAACACATAAATTTCTTAACTTTTAATGTCAATAGACTTGATATCTTTGATATATGTCATCTTCTTAACTTATGGTTTTCCTGTGAAAAAAAAAAAAGGAAAGAAGAACTTGGTCAGTTTGTAACATGTTTGCCTTCAAGACTTTAGCCTTTCGAAAGAGTAAGTAAAAATCTCTGGAGGCGTGTGTGGTTTATAGCTCAGAAAAAAAAACACAAAATTATTATGTGAAAGCATATACTGGTAGCCTCTAAAGTCCCAGTTTGATGCCATGTCGTTCTGTGTTTTTGTGCGTAACAAAATATAAAGACGATAAAAATCAATTATTTAACTGCAAAACACATTTCTCCCATAGTTGCACGATAACAGAAGGTAGCCCATTGTTCCTCCCTTAATAGATTACGAAAAGTAAGGAAAGAGTGTTAGGAGCTGGAGGGAAAAAACCCCAGGCCATATGCAAAAGAATCATACTTGAGTTAATACTAAAGTAAAGAGAACAAAGATACGTAGTATCAGCAAATGAAAAGAAAACAGAGAATTTGAACACAAATATCGCAACTTGTACATATCATAAGAACCATTTCATGATCTTATGTCTTCTCAATCTATAAACCTACTCACGAACTGATTAAATTTTGTGAGAGAACTCATTTAAGCAACTTACCTCTCTCTCTCTGTCTTTCTCGCTCATGAATTCGTTAAGATGCTTATGCACAACTCTTTCGGAAGCTTAACTATAGAGAATACACACAGAGTGGTGCGGAAGATAGCTAAAAATAGGTAATGATAATTACCAAGGATGAAATGAAATGGTAAAGCTTGAGAAAGTCTTCGTGACTCAACTTTGCTCCAATGTTTTGTTGGAAACGTCTAGATGGAGGAAAATATCCATTAAATCAACGATCTTGTAAGCTGAGAGATTCAAAATAGTAAACAACTCGTAAACTCTGATGACAAAATGAAAATATGCTAAAACTGGAAAGCTTTATTGTGTAGCTTAAGGGTGGATTTCAACTTATTTGGATGATGATTTGAAAACATGAACTCATATTCTGTAGCCACAATCTAACACAAAACTTGAAACTTAATTGATATTTGATCAACTGAAACAGTATACAACATACCAAGAGAAGTTGGATCAAAATTCTTTTTTAACATTGCTTCTCGGACTGTCATCATTATGGAGGAATAGATTCTTCACATGCTCCTTCTAGAAGATAGTTTTCCTCATCACTCCCTGAGCCCGTAATTTTCAGTTGGAGAGAGAGAGACGGCGATGCGAATCTTTTCAAGTGGATTTTGTGGCAGTAGATATAGCTGTTTTTGCAGAGTTTTTTTTTTGCAGAGTTTAAATTAGGGTTGGGATGAAGAAGAGATGGAAGATTTTATATAGAAGGAAAAGGGGCAGGTGGAACGAACCCATTAAAGCAGGATTAAAGAGCATAATATATTGATGAAGAGTTGGATTTGCGAACTGCGAGTGCTAAAAATTTGATCGTGAAAGAGAAGAGCAATCGCCGGGGAAGACAAAACTTTAAACTAAACATTAAAAGTGAGATGGGCTTGTATTGGGCTGTTTAAGATAAGCACAGAGAACCCAAATGAAAGACTCTTCTGTAGACTAAAGCATATGATGTGGCCGAATAAAACATTCTGATTGGTTGATTATTTTAAAGGATGTAGCAGCTCTCTCCTTTCACCTTATTCTCCTTTTAGTATTAGTTTGATATAACAAATTACTATATATTATCACTAAATTTTAATAGTTTCATTTTAGTACTTAAAAGTATTTACTTATATATAATGTTAAACGTATCATTAAGTTTTGTAAAAATATAAAATTTAAAGCTCACCATAAATGAATTAATATAACTGATTTATTAATTTTTATTCGTGATAAGTTATGCCATGTTTTTTTGTGATACAAAATGACAATGATTGTTTATGTCAATTTCAATTTAATTACATGTATCTACATTAAAATTATGTATGACTGTTCATGTTCTTTTCAGTTTATTTACATTTTTAAAACTAAAATTATTTATACATTTAATATTATTTACAACCAGTTCATATATAGTAAAATAAAAACTAAAATAAAATATATGTAAATTTAGATAATAATATTGATAAACGAAATAATATAAATTTTTGGTAATTTTAAAATTGTTAGTATATTTGTATAACCAAAATTATAATTTTTTTTATTTATTAAATTATGTTAAATAATCATTTATAGTTTAAAAACTAAAATTGATTTGTGTTTAAACACCTAATTATAAATATTTTTGGAGTATATTTAGATAATAATATTGATCAAAAATAATTTGAATTCTTGATAATTTTAAAATGGAAAGTAAATTATAAATTTTATTATTTATTAAATTATTTTAAAATAGTTATTTATAATTTTAAAACTACAATTGATTTGTGTGCAATCACCTTTAATTATAAATATTTCTGGACTATTTAATATTTTAATATATTTAGTTAATAAGAATTTTAAAATCTTAGGACTATTCAGTAAAAAATTTAAACAATGATGCTTATGTGTTAATTGTATACACACCAAATTGATCAGGTGGCTAAAGGAGAAGAGGGAAACTCCTTTTGTATATATAGATTTATAATTTCAAAATTACAATTGATTTGTATGTAATCACTTTTAATTATAAATACTAGATATTTTGTCCGCGCTACGCGCGGCTAGTCTCTGAAACAAATTTCCTATCATATTGTTTATATATAATATATTGTATAATTAAATTTAAAATTAAAAACAGAAGAAATATAATGTTAAATTAAATATAAAAATATAACGATTGACAACATCCTTGTAGTTATGCAAGTAAGAGTTTCATAACTAATACTAATAATGAACAATTCTTTTTTTACAAAATATAAATAACTTACACAGTAATTACTGTAATATTTTAATTTGTAGTTTTATATCAAAATGTTGGTAGAAATAATCACTATCAAAATCTAAATTAAGTATATAAATGAATTGACTTTTATTTAAATTTAAAATGATATTATTAAAATTTAAGATTGTATATTTTGTTGTTATGAATAATTATGTTTATTTATTTATAAACTAGATTATTAATTTATCCTTAGCCATCAATGTTTTGAATACCAAACCGAACATTGACTTGACATTGCAGTTAGGTCAATTGTCACACCGGTCCAACTGGGTTGTAAATTTAATTTAATTTAAAGCTAATTATATATATATATATATGTATAACTATAAAATTATTTTTATAAGACTTTTTATCATTGTTTGAAGCTAAAATGATATGGAAATAAAATGAAAACTTCAAAATAATATAAAATATAATCAAAAATAATTTATTTAAATAGATATTAAAAACAATACACTTGAAATTGAAAATTTACATCTTTTTACTTGAATTTGAAAAAACCAGGGTTTAATATCAAACTGGACCATCGGTTTTAGCGAGTAACCGGTTCTTAAACCGAATTGTTGGTTTTAGCATAACTCAAAATTGTTTAGAAGAAATAGAGTCATGATCCAACCGGCCGATTCTGATTTTTAAAACACTTCTTGTCACGGAGCATCACTTTTAATAACAAACAACAAAAATCATTTTAGTAGACATATTTTTATTATGAACTTATGTCAAATCCATATGCATATTTAATTGAATTTGTTATCTAGTGTTTAACCATTTAAAAAAAATAATTGCCATTTTAACTTTCTTTTTGTTTTCAATTTTCCAAAGACTATGCAATATGAACCAAATTGCATAGAATCGATCAAAATATAGGTCCTCCTGATTGTATACTTTTTGATGATCGATTATATAGCGTTGTGTCATTAAGAGCTGTTTAGATTTTAAGCTTGCTTAAATATTGAAATGTATCTTAGTCTCTTGATAATACTACCATATGTATATGTGTATATTCGTCCTTATAGCAAGCAGTATTATATATTCATTTACAATGGTTATACTTATATGTGGTTGGTAAGTATACTTGTAGTTTTTAATTTATGGTTTTAGCAGATAAAATTAATACAAAGTCAATGTGCTATGATTTGTTTCAATGGTTGTGAGGCATGTCACTAGTAAAAAAAGAGTAAATAGAAACGGTCAAC
>JABAYD010067733.1:0-11487 GCA_014822095.1 Diplotaxis tenuifolia | reverse complement strand
AGAGATTACCGAAAATACATTGGATGCTTGCGCTATCTCATACACACGAGGCCTGACCTTGCTTGTAGTGTGGGTATTTTGAGCCGTTATATGCACAATCCTAAGGAGTCGCATAAAGCTGCATTAAAACAGGTTCTAAGGTATCTACAAGGAACCCTATCGTATGGTTTGAAGTTTGAAGCTAAGCCGGAGGAAGGTTTGATTGGTTACAGTGATAGTAGCTACAATGTTGATCCAGATGATGGTAAGAGTACTACGGGACACATCTCTTATCTCGGTGGTAATCCAATAACATGGTGTTCTCAAAAACAAGAGATAGTGGCTTTATCTTCATGTGAAGCCGAGTTTATGGCTGCAACAGAAACAGCCAAGCAAGCAATATGGTTGCAAGATCTTCTCAGTGAGATTTTCGGATATCCAAGCAAGAAAGTGGTCATACGGATCGATAACAAGTCTGCAATAGCGTTGTCTAAAAATCCGGTGTTTCATGGACGTAGCAAACATATTCATACGAGGTTTCACTTTATCAGAGAATGTGTAGAGAAAGGTCTTGTGAGTGTGGAGCATGTCGCTGGAGTAAAACAAAAGGCTGATATACTAACTAAGGCGCTTGGAAAAATCAAGTTCAAAGAGATGAGAGAAATGATCGGGGTTCAAGATATATCAAATGGAGATTTCAAGTTTAAAAGGGAGAATGTTGAAGTAAACTTGAGTTAACTTGAGAAGTAAGTTACCTTTCTATTGAGTTATAGAAAAGGAAAATAGTCAATTCTATTGAGATATAGAATAAGAAAAGATCTATTTGTATTTCTAATGAGTTTAGGAAAGTGAGTTTGTTATATAAGGAGATGCAAGGGTGTTGTGAGTTGTGGAAGTCGTAGTTTTTGAGTTATTTTTCTAAGACATTGAGTTATTAATAAAGAGTTTGAGAGTTTGAGTTATAATCTTTGATTCAATAGAGCTGATTTTCTCACCAAGGAGCTTCAAATGATGACGTGCTCGTCACACTGCAAGTATGTTTCTTCTCTTGTCTTCTTATCTGTTTTTTTTTTGTTTTCGTTTCTAGTCTATATGTTTATGTTTGTGTGTGCTTTAGATTTGGGACACTGCTAGGCAAGAGAGGTTCCAGATTTTTGGTGTTGATTTCTACAGAGGTGCAGATTGTTGTGTGCTTCTTTATGATGTTAACTACCTCAAGCCATTTGATTGTCTGGACAGTGGACAGTTGGCACAAGAAGTTTCTTAAGCAGGTTCTTTTGCCCTTTGTACCTTTCTTCGCCAATTTTTTTTCTGGAAATTCTTAAGCTAGCCCACAGGATCCAAGGACGGTCCTGTTCATATTGCTTGGTAACAAGGTATGTATTGATGGAGGAAACATCAAGTGTTATGTTCCTTGTGTTGATGTAATACATTAACTTCAGGTATTATAGAAGAAAGCTAGAGAATGGTGTGCTCAAAAGGGAACAATGTAGATGAATCGTGGATGATGAAACTGTTCCATTGAAACATTTTCTTGAACTTGGCAGATATTTCCAGGGGATTCCAGAGTCTGGTACAGAGCCTGAGAAAAGAGGAGGATGTGCTTGCTGGCAAATATATATACTAAGTTTTTAAATGTTTGTTTCACTAGTTGTTACAGTAGTAGGAAAAACTCTGTAATGTATCTTAAGGTTTAAAGTCTTGACGTTTCCATTCATCACCCATCAATTTAAGGATAATTTTTTTGAACATCCATGTTCATTCTCTCTTTCTCAGCTTTGGCATGAGCTCTAGTCATTGTCGGATTATCAATTAACAAACATGCTCTTAACCATAAAACATCTCGTAAGTCATTTAGTTCAAATATAGAATTCTCAAACCTAAAATATAATATCAACGGCACATTCTGTTCTTTGGGCAAATAAAACCTCCTATATTTTCTATGGGCAATAAAGAAGAAGAAGCCGATGGAGATCATGTACGAGCTTCCTGTTATCAATTTGGAGATCACGTTCTATTTATTGTTAACTATGGGGATCAGTTTTGTTCTATACCTTAGTTAAGGGAGACGTTTTCTTCTCTTTTTTTTTTTCTAAAGCTATTTTTTTTAAGTTTTAATATCTCTTTTTACTAATCCTATGTGTCAATTTGATTGGTGTTAAAGATTGAGGTGAATTAGAGTGTTCACCAGAAGGAGTAAACCCAAGTTTTTTTCTTATTTTTAATGCTAATAAATCTAAAGACTGATTCCAAGGACACGATAATCCTGCCTAAAGAACACAATTATCGTCGGTTTTAAGAGAGATTTTAAGAAAGTAGGTCCTACAAAATTGAGAAAATCGGTAGCAAGAATAACGAAATAAAGACTGACTATTGAGGGGTTTTTGCATTGTTTGCGGGTTTCACCGACACGTGGCAACCCGCAATTGGTTCGATTCTTTTTTTTCTGAAACTTAAGAAACTCTTCATAGATTTTAAGGGATAATCATGGTCTAAAGTTTTGACTTTATTTTATTTTTTTTCTAGTCATATAAGCTTCCAGAAAGTTACAAAGTTTAGGGGACAATCGAAAACTTAAAGAGCATAGTGTGCTTGTATCTTTTCCCCGGTTGAACTATCTGCGAAGGAAGATACTGATTATTGATTGCACTGGAGAAACTTTGTGTTTCTAGACATAAACCAGAGTAAGCTTGGTAAACCGATCCATTTTTTCCTCTCATGGTCTTCAAGTTTCCTCCAGTATAGAACTTTAGAGCAGACTGGTCTGTAGATAACTCCATTTTCCTCTTCGATTTTTTATCCACAAGCACCACGACCTTTCTCATCTGATTAGCAACACCGTCTAGACAATAATTTATACCGTGCCTGCATCACATAATTTTTTTTCATATAACATTATAAAATACTAAAATAGTATATATATACTGGTTCAATATGTATTTTATGTAAACGTTTTACCCTAGCTTATTCTCATTGATGATATCTTTAATAGGACGGAGTTTGAGAAAATCGTATGATGTTCCTTTAACGGAGAGGATTTTTCCTGTGGGGATGAGATTATCGTCGACGTGAGCATAACCGGAACCGAGTATTTGAATTTCTTCAAACAAGATATCCCCATTGTTATGACCACCAAGATTCCAATAAGAATGATGAACTAAATTCACAGGAGTTGCTTTCTCTCTAGCCTTTGCTTCCATCACTAATTTTAGTTGGTTTTCTCCTACCAGCTTATACGTCGCAGTGACGTCAAGTTTCCCAGGGTATCCTACGATATTTAAAAGTACTTCTGTGTATTAGAATTTATGCATTAAGAAAAAAAGTCTGACCATCTAAGACTAAATAAAAGTGAAAAAAGACCTTGATAGCCACCACGACTTGTGTAGGTGAAAACAATACAAGGTTTCTTGCCATTATAGACGTGTTTCGCAACTCTCCAAATCGCATCACTGAACCCTGTATTTCCACCTAATTGATTTACATAAACAGTAGTAATTCATGATTTATGAAATCCACTTAAGTAGAAGTTTAGAACGTAGCTACTACATATAGAAAAAATACTAACCAATAAATTTAATATCGGTTAATTAGATATTTACCATGATTTTTGTTTTTGGCATTGTTGGCACCAGTCTTTTCTCTTCTATTAGCTACACGTCCCACAGTCGCTCCAAAAAATACAGTATCATTCTGATTACAAGTTAATCAATATGTTTTATGATGTTTAACCAAAGTATCTTTATATAAGGAAGCAACTTATCTGAAATATCATGTCCAATCGAATATCATATCAAGATGTTTCAGATTTTGGTTGTTTTTACTAATTCGAATAAATTTAAGTAAGCCGATCGAATAATTATTTATTCAGTTATCCTGTATCGGTCACCATCTCACGAAAATTTTAGATAAGTTTTTAAATAACCGTCTATCTACAAAAATAGATCAGAGGCAAATTCTTCGGTTTCAGATAGAAAAAAAAAACTTCTTCAGCTAAGAAAGATACCGAGTGACAAATCTAAAAATTATTTTGTACCGGAGGCAAAACTACAAACACAACTAAATATCTTAATAAATTGATTTTCTTAACAAAGACATTATAAAAACCTTGACAAAATTACATTATTTTTTAAAAAATTTATGGTGGACAAGTGCCTCCTAATACGGGCCGGGTCTTATGGGTATCCTAATTTTTTCAAGATATTCGACCGTGGTCACCCTTTTTCCTTAAAGATGAGTTTTTACTTACCATGTACTCATTGATGCTATCATACCCAAGAACGAGGTCATCCATCTTTCCTGGAAATGAATTTCACTATGATAAGTGAATATGTATATACGCATAAAACAAGATGTATATAATATGTGACTAATCCACTAACCACTTTTATCGGGGAAAAGGAGAGATATGATCGAAGCACCGCGATTTGTAAATTTGACAATCAGGCTCCCCTTCTCTAGCTCGTATACCCCCATTGTCTCCTTTTCATCATCTTCGTCATCACCATCGTCACCATCATCATTATCATCATCGCCTTCATTATCAGGGTCATGGTCCTCCTTATCGTTATCATCATCACCTTCATTATCATTGTCATGATCATTATCTTGATCATCGTCATGATCATCGTCATGATCATGATCGTGGTCATTATCAGTGTCACTGTCATGATCAGTGTCGCTGTCATGATCATCGTCATTATCATTGTCATGATCGTGGTCGCTATCATGCTCACCGTCATCATTCACCTTAGTAATCGACTGATCAGTTTCTTGTCCTTTGACTTTCTTCAAATCAGTCGATTTCACTTCAATGTTTTCGGCAAATGATACACTAGCCACGATTACAACCAACAAAACAAAACACAATAAAACTGAAACCCTAACCATTTTTAGCTGCTTTTTTATGTGTGTGTAAGTGTGAGCGACTATAATCTTCTGGTGGGTATTTATAGGCGCTTTGTTTTATTTAATTTACGGGATTATTTAGTTTATACCATTTTAATTTAGAATATACTATTTAAATCATCGTGTTAACTTTTCATATTTAAAAACAACAACAAATCTAAACTATCTACCTAGTGACATTGTTTGGTTTGGTTGGTTAGATATATATATATATCGTGATCTAGTTATCTGATCAAATAAACCAATTTACTTATTTTATTCAGTTTCATGAAAATTACTGAAACTTGAGAGAAACAAAAGTAAGTCGCATTTGTGCATGTTTCAGGACGGGGTTGGGAATGTGTGGAACGTAGTATTATAGACTGAAATTGATCAGCTCCCTAATAATTATTTTGAAATTTCCTTGTGCAAAAAATCGATGATTGAAGAAGACAGAAAGGTGCTATAACAGCAATATGTTAGTGCATTTTGTATTTAATTGTAATGCTCTATGCATCACCACAACACTAATTGTCATACTTTTTATTTGTTGTGTCTTTTGTCATTAACGCACAATTATTTTTGATAATATATTTGCGAATGTAAAATTATAGGTAATTGATTTGAGACTAGCAATAAGGTTTTTAATTTGTCTGTATTATCAAATAAATAAAATATACGATCTTCGACGATTTAGGAAGGATCCTTGATCAAGATTCATGTTATTTAAGAATTTAAAAATTCTCTGCACGTCACTGAACACTTATACTTTTTGTGAAAATTATTATATGGTGTCCGAACTCAGAAACATAATTCTGTTTTGTTAAAACTAAGATTTGTTCTGTTAAATAATGGCCTTATCTGTTTTCTCATTGGTTTCATCATGTTAGTCCCCAAAATAAAATACTGAAAATATGACGAGCAGCACCAAATAAACACACACAACAACACATGGAATATAGAAACAAAATGGAATTACAACGTATCCTTACAGAAAGAACCTCATAAATTAGACTTATTTTCATTTTTACCCATTAATATTTTTTGGTTCATGGCCTAGATACAAGAGAGAAAAAATAGTTGTGATTTATATTATTAGCATGGTTTTCCGACCCGGCAATCCAATGCTCCGGCGTATTTGGTAAGCTTTGAAACGGCCACACCGTGTTTGGGTTTTATCATCTGCTGTCTAGAGTGTGAACACATGAACTTTGGGTTTCCAGATTGTCTGAAATATGCATTGTTCATGAAAACGTCTTTGTCGGATCTCCAATTCCAGTTTTTCCACTCAGATTCTGGAGCATAATCCCTCTTTGTCACCTATACACACATTTTTCTTAGTTCAGAAAACTATATATACATCATCAACCTTTTATTTCGTGCAAAATGCATCCCTCAAACATTTACCAAAACCATAGCAAGCCTTAGGGTTTATATGTTTGTACCTCTCTGTAATGTTGTAGGTGAGGAGGAGCGATGAAACGGTTTCCGTGGCTGAGGATGGTAGGACTTTGGCTACCACCGATAGCATAAAGCTCCCAGTGAGTGTAATCATTGTTGACAACATGGACGAAACCCCACCGAATCCTCGGCATCCTCTGCACAAGTCCTTTACCAAAGTGGTTGAAAGCCACAGTGACTTGCATCTTCTTGTCCTCGTGGTTGTCATTTTGTGCACCAAGCAACATCACCTAAACACCAAAACGCCCCACCAAAATAACATGCTCGTTAATTCCTTTTAAGTCGTTATTAAAACTCCATATATAAGGATTAAACTAATTAGGCACAATCTACAAGACATGTATGGTTTGTATACTCACATCATTGTGGTGGGTGAAATGAGAGTTAGAGATAGTGATCCCGGTGGAGCCCATAATAGCATCGATGAGACCATCTTGGCATTTAGACATAGAAATATGGTCAAGCCAAATGTTTGTTGCACCAAAGATAGAGATACCATCACCATCGGCGGCTCCTCTAAACCCAAAGTGGTCATTAGAGTTTCTTATCATACCACCACTACCAGGGACGATGTGATGGACGTGAAGCCCATGGATGATGATATTATGCACGTACTGCATCGTTATCCCAGCACCATATGCGATGTGTATGTTAGTACCACGAGCATCGATCGTCTTGTGACTATTAATCATTAGCTCTTGGCACAACCTAATGTGCATATCGTGCTTGAAAATGATCCAGAGCGGTTCGTTCTGAATCACAGCGTGACGCAGTGTTCCGGGTCTAGGGTTCACCGTGTCATCATCTTTGTTGCTTGTGACCACGTAGAGACGACCACGTTTTCCTCCTGTGGTTTTGTAACCGAAACCACGAACACATTTGACGAGCTTCTTGCGACGCCTGGCCCAATCCGGTTGGCAACGCCAGCATTTATCGATAGGGTTGCTTGCAGTGCAAGGTCCCTTTAGCTTGCTCCATTTTCCTTTTCCTTTACCTTTACCTCTACCTCTTAGACTTCGTCTTGTGCTGTTCGTCGCACTAGAAATCATCTCAATGTCGTCCTCTTCCTCGGCCTCGGAAGCGTGTTCCTCCATCTCCTCAACATCAGTAGAGTTGCTGGACATCATACAAATGCACAAGAGTCAAACCCCATCATAAAGCCAAAATCATTGTTAAAAGAACACTATATATGTTTACAAATAGCATGGGATTGACTCAGTATTTATTTTGGACGTTGGTTAAGTTAATTAAAATCAAATAACTAAAGTAATCCAAATCAATTTTCTTTTCCAATCACAAGTAAAAGTTATAAATTACAATGGGGTTGAAACAAATACAGATAAAAAGTTAGATTAACGGTCTTACTCGTAGTGACGCTCGTGGAAGTGGTCAACAACCTGATAAGGATCGGGATGATAAGCCAAAAGGGTACGTTTACGAGCTTCATTGGCCATTTTTACCCAATACTCATCGGTGTCCGCAACATTGGCTCTTAAGGTCGGAATCAAACAGGCGATACAAATCACACATACTAATTTGAAAAGCCTAGCCGTCTCCATTTTTTATTTGATTACCCCTTTTTGCTACAGAAAACAATTTTTATGAATTATTTTCTTTTTCTTAAAGGGGTAATCTTTTTATATATTTTTTAAAATATATGTGGAGAACTGCTAAGCTTTCAACATGGCTTTAGGTGTTTGTTTTTTCTGTTTGGTAGATGAACCGTATTGCGAATTTGAACAAACGAGAAGGTTGGTCTTTAAATAACAAAAACTTGAGGAAGAAAGTTGACTTCTATAATTAGAAAGTTTTCCCGTTATGTATGGGGAGCCAGCATAATTTACGTGTGGACAGGTTTCTTTGCTTCTCCTATATTTGGATGTTTCTCTAAAGAGAGAATCCTTACCGTTTCCCCATATGATCAACCAAGTTTGGCAACAATAACAATATTACTTGTTACTTCTCATATGCATCTAAAAAAAGTAAAAAATGTTGGACTGCCTGTTACATCTAATTTATCTATCTTTATATATAAAAGCAAACTATTTTGATGAACTTTTATATAACTTACTATTCATATTTTAAGGTACCTGATTAAAACAAAAGTCTGGGTTCATTGTTCCTGATTAAATTATTAAACAACATTGACAAAAAAATTATTAAACAACATTACCAAGGATCGTATAATCGCATGAGATGTGAATCATTTCCGGTGTTCAAGTTTGTATTGAATTCTTCCAAATTCCTTTCCCCGGGGCATTTCAACGTCATTTTAGACTATTTGAAGTTCTTTTAAACTGTGGTTTCTAGAATTCAAGTTAAGATTATTTGCGAATTTTTTTTATTTAGAGCAAGTCTCTCCTTTAAACACTTCTATCTCATGTTTTATTAGATTATTGTTATTATTTATCTTACAGTCGAGCATATCTCCGATTATAATCTTTTAAAGATTACTATCCCATGTCCGGAGCACGCTCTTCCGATTATTTATCTCATGTCTGGAGCACGCTCTTTCTGAACACAATGAAGCTGCCGCGGTTATTGCTTTAAGTGTCACTCGAGATCTGCGGCACCAATCATACATCGCCCGACATGCTCCGGTGTGGTTTCATCATTTGCTTGCTTTGGAGGCTCGGTAAAAGATTTTGGTGAGATTCTTTTCATTTATATTTGGTGCCTATTGACATCACATTGTATCATGTTATCTATGTCCTATTTTTTCCTATTACTTTATACTTTTTCCAGTTAAAAGTGTTATATAAAAAAAAAATTAGATTTGAATTAATGAAATTTATGCACGAAAAAAAGATCGTATAATCGCAAACTGTCCTTATAGTGAATCGTGATGCCAATTAAACAAAGCAATCAGACAACTAATGGCGAGACAATTATTCACCTCCAACCAAACAAATCACATGGGTTTCAGACTAATTGGTTAGTTAAAAACTCAACCGACTAGTCAATAAACCGAAATATTAAAGTATAAACCGATTGATTGATTACTCGCGCAAGACCAGACAGTGTAAAAATGGCTACTAGTAAAACGATGCCGCTTTGAGTGCCACGTAGTAAATACAGAGGAAGCTCGATTTTCCCGATCCAACGGCTGATAAAATTTTGCTTGGTAAGCAGGACAGAAAATAAAGAAATAAATAAAAATTAGGGCTTTCTTCAACCTCTTCCTAATAGACGCCAGCCACAACTATCGTTCTGCGATTCCCTCTCGAAGTATCTTCGTTCTCTGAAGGAAACAAAGCAAAAAATGGTGAAAGGTCCAGGTCTCTACACCGACATCGGCAAAAAAGTCAGAGGTATAATCTCTCTCACTACTTTCATTTGATTTGCGATGAATCTGTTTCCGCGAATCCGATAGTCGCAAAATCAAGGTTCCGTTGAGGTTTTACTGATCTGGATTGTTGATGAAGCTCTTGTAATCGATCCCGATTGGGTCAAAATCGAGTTATATGCATGTTTACTCGATTGGGAAATTAATCGTTTCCTTTGAATGTTAATCGGATTTATATGCCGCAGTTTATCACTATCTAAGTCTCCTCTACGGTGTAAAATGTTTGCAGATCTGCTGTACAAGGATCACAACAGTGACCAGAAATTGAGTATCACCACTCAGTCTCCATCTGGTGTTGTAAGTTTCATTTTATTCTGCATTCTCATTTGATGATGATGTAATCAAGGTTATAGTTGTTAAGTTTACTTGTGATATTTGAGTGAGTTCTAAAAAAAACGAATTGTCTATGTGTTGAATCACTCATTGTTTCTAATTAAGTTACCTTTTTCCTTTTGTTATTTTTGTTAGGCTATCACTTCATCAGGAACTAAGAAAGGTGACCTACTCTTGGGGGATGTCGGTTTCTTGTTGAAGCAGAAGAACATCACTACTGATTTGAAAGTTTGCACTGACAATACCGTAAGTATATTCCTTCCTCTATACATCCATCTTTTAGCTTCTTGGTATCAGATTGCCTAACCTATTATCCCACTATGTGTGTATTGATGAATACTGTGTGTTTGCAAGTTTTGGATACTCTTTTGATGTTTACTTCTAAGCTAACAACATCTATGTTTGTGTATTGGGTTCAGGTTTTGATCACTGCTACGGTTGATGAGGCTGCACCTGGGCTCAAGTCAATCTTCAGCTTCAGGGCACCTGACCAAAACTCTGGCAAGGTATTAATGATTCAAGCATCTAATAATATTTGTTATAGGTTTGATGGCTTTTCTTACCTGATGTTCTTTCTAATTGTGTTTTACTTTTATCAAACAGATTGAGCTTCAGTACTTGCATGACTACGCTGGTATCAGCACGAGCATGGGATTGACTCAGAACCCTACTGTCAACTTCTCTGGTGTAATTGGAACCAATGTGTTGGCTGCTGGTACCGACGTGTCCTTCGACACCAAATCTGGCAATTTCACCAAGATCAATGCTGGGTTGAACTTCACCAAGGATGATTTAATTGCCTCCCTTACCGTGTAAGTGAACTTGTGTGAGATATTTGTGGATGAAAGGTTGTTTTTTTTTCATCGGTGGATACATATTTCTGAGATTCTTGTTTGTTTAGGAACGACAAAGGAGATTCGATCAACGCCTCTTACTACCACATTGTTAACCCACTGTTCAACACTGCTGTTGGAGCAGAAGTGAGCCACAAGTTCTCCACCAAGGCCAACACCATAACCGTGGGAACGCAGCATTCACTCGACCCCTTGACCATGGTGAAGGCACGTGTGAACAGTGCGGGGATAGCCAATGCACTCATTCAACACCAGTGGACACCCAGGTCCTTCTTCACAATCTCTGGAGAAGTTGACACTAAGGCTATTGACAAGAATGCTAAGGTTGGATTGGCTCTCTCTCTCAAGCCTTGAAAATGAGCTCACACAAAGCATTTGAAATAGTTTTTTTCGACTTGGTTCTGTTTTCCTCTGCTTGGTTTTAGTGGCTACTGCTAAAAAAAAAACTTTCCTTTTTTTCTTGTCGGATTTGTAGAGAATAAGAAGGTCGAAAAAGATCATCTGTCTTGTTGACATGATGAAACACTAAAATCCTTTGAGTTCTGTCTCTATGCACTTTGTTCCTTCCACTCGATTTTGTTTTCGAGACTTTCCTGGGCATAAGCATTGCTTTTAAATCGAATTTTTTTT
>JABAYD010067717.1:0-11760 GCA_014822095.1 Diplotaxis tenuifolia | reverse complement strand
GTCGAAGAAGACGGAGTTGACAGTCTTGATCACGTCGTCTCCGACTCGGAAGGAAAGAGTCTTCGCATTGTAGCAGAGAGGAACCGTTAGTAATCCACCGGAGACGCTTCTGAAGAGAGATGAGAGCTTCATCATCTTCTTCTTCCCCATTTTTTTTTAACTCAGCTTTTTTTTTTTTTGGGAGAGAGTTTGCAATTAATGGAAGAGGAAATAGTTTGGAGGGAGATTGTTATAAGGGTGAGAAACTGGTGGGTCAGCTCATGTGTCTTTTTATTTTATTTTTTTCTGTTATTATTCTTTTTTATTTATATTTAATATAATATATGTTAATTCTCTTTTTTTTTATAAAACTGTCTATAGTCTTAAATAACTGATCAAATAATTAGTACTTCTTCTCTTTCAATGTGTTCTATAATATAGATTTTTTATTTTAAAATAATAATTTTTTTTACATTTTCAATACATTAATTACTGATGACTTATAAATTTTAAAGTGTTTGTTAAAATTATATTGATTAAAAATTATAAAAAAAATAATGTATTGGTAATATGAAAATGTCATAAATTTTTTAATTTATAGTTATAAAATGTAAAATATTGAACATTTTGAAACATACGGAGTAGTGTATGTATATCTTTTTCTCACCTAACCTAGATTACATAATATTAAGAACAGTATTTTATATTTAGAATTATTTTGTTACTAGTTTTAGAACACATTCAGTAACATGTGGTGAACCAACCTTTTTCACATATAATTCATCTAACACACATTATTAGCTCCTTTTGGTTGTTGGAGAGGTGAAGTTGAAGTAACTAACAAAATAGTGAAAATACTATACCATACCAACACGATAGTGGCTTTTATCTGGATTTGAATTTAAATTTGATAATGTTAATGCTTAGTAACACATGAGCAGCATTCACTTCAATCTAGTTGAAGACAAGAGAAATTAAATGTTAGTCCCGAGCCAATGGCAAAGCACTGTGCAGAACACAAAGCATTAAAAACGATTGCTTTACAAGAAAATGTTGCAGAAAACAAATCCCAATAATATTAAAATATTATATATACTGTGTAAAAGGTTGATTGACGGTACTACATTCTTGTCTATTGGCTCGTCATGTCAAATCTTCTAATCAGTAGTAATTTTTACGTTTTTAAAACGCTACTTGAGTTTTGTAGGCTCTCTTTAATATAAAAAGTATTTAATTATCAGATTTTTACGTTTTTAAAACGCAGTCGTAGAAGTTGTAAAAACTGCAGACAGTCAGTTTTGATTTTTCCATGAGCTATTGACATTTGACAGACTTTTAACCTCTCAGTTCTACGAATATTCATGGTCTACATGTTACATTTGTAAATTACCATGCAAATACATGTACATGTGCGTAAAACATAAAGATTTGAGCTTCGAGTATGAGTTAATCTTCATGTACATGTATTAATTGAATCGAATGACTAGTTGTAGCACATATCACTCATATACTTATTTCGCAGAATTAATTATGTTAATAATGTGTTTTTGTAAGAATACCATTCATCAATGTTGAACATGAATGTAAGGGCCATGACTGTGTCCTTGAAGAATCAACACTGTGGAGTTCCAGAGATACATAAACTGAAAGTAGTAAAAGATTTAGACAGAGCCAATACCATATTCAAACCCATAGTTGTGAAATAAAGACATCAAGTGTTTACGTACATATTTAACCTTATTTACCCGCACATTCATCATTTTGTCTTTTGCATTTTTTTTTATTTATGATTTCCATACAATTTGGGTAAGATTTTGGTTAAACTTATCTCTGGGCTAAACATGGGAAAATAAACAAAACGAGAGAGAACAAGAGGGTGCAAAACTCATGTGAGGAATTAAATAGGGCACCGTTGAATCACGCATATATTAATTGTGTGTTTTCTTCTGTTAGATCTTTATGGGAATAACTTTAGAAAATAGATTCTCTCTTATTTCAAGTAGATTATTTACATTTCGACAGTAATTGATTACTGTATCTGATTTAACTTTTTTTGGCTTGTTCCATTTGATTTCTTCTAGGCTTCTATTGAATATGAAAGTTTATACGAAATCTATTGATTGCATAACACACGAAATAGTGAGAGGCTATTCAGTACAAATAAAAATGCCGAAATAAATTCTGTAATATGCGATAAATTGAATATTCTACAGTGTTCCAACATTTTATTTTCGGGAAAATAATTTTAATCCAATATTCAAATTTTCGAAAATGTTTAGCCGGAATTAAAATTTAAATCCCACTCCCTATTCATACTGTTGAGAAAAGTCTGATCTGAATACTTTTATTCAAAATTATGAAACTACTCAGTCTATAATTTGATGAAATACATTAAATAAAAACAAATGAACATTTTGGACAGTGTAAATAGAAAAATAAATAAATGCCAAGCACAGTTGTAAGAAATCTTGGAAGTAACTTCTCAACAACTACAACGGTGATTGAAGCTATATTTGTACATATTTACCCATCACCTTCTAAAGTATTTTAAGAAATTCACCATAAATATGGTTGATGTTGATATTTGCTAACTATTACTTTATTACTAAGAGTAGGTTGATTTGATAAATGGTCAATACTTTTCTTAATATTTTTTCTTACGGAGGAAGGATAATGAAGTAAAACCAGTTAATGGAATTATTAGAGACAAGGTAGAGATTCTAATATGTCTGGTTGGTTAATGTGGTGATGAATTTTTTATTTTCGACAATTCGGATGCTAGAGACCTCTTGCTTTCCACCTATCATCAAACGACTCATATGATTCTGCGAGATTTACTAACTAAAAAAAATAAGTTTTGGTGAATAATTCATCAAGCTTTGTATCTAAAATATACGATTAATTTTATAAGAATAATAAAAGAGTACAATTATGCGCGAGTTGATATAAAATATGGATTATCAAGATTGCATGAAAAGAGCATTACTTGAAATCATCGAGCAACAGGCAAAGCCAGCAATGCATGGAACAACATGTACCCCGTTGACTCTCATGATTAGTTATTTAATTTTGTAAAAGTTAGCAACTAATCTATCATGGGTTTGTTTGGTTCAAGTACTTATTATACTGTTTTCTATATATAAATTCACACCTATACACTCTACAAGTTATATGCATGAGCGCAAAGTGGAAACCTAATGATAATAGGTTCGTCTCTAGAATGCACTAGCATGAACATATTGTTGCAAGGGATATACATAATAAACATTCAATAAAGAAATGGTCTTTTGTCTGTTCTTATTTGATTGTTCCTATTTACAGTAACATAAAAGGCTAGTTTTGTTGTCAACAGTGAGGATGGGTTTAAAAGGGTTCATATTTATGAATGAATAGTTATGAACGTTGAGGAAGTCTTAAATAATTGTAATGGGATTACTTAACATTTAATTTAAGGTCATGTATGTGTACCTAGGACTTAAATGTTAGGAGGCCACATGGGCACCGCCTCACGACTTTGCTTTCTCTCAACTAAAATTTTGACTTGTTACTTTTCTAGTTCAATTTTCAAACGATTTGATGAATAAAAATACAAAAAATATTCTTTCTTGACCCCGCACTTCATTAATCTCTGCATAAAAGTTTAAAGATGCCGACAAGATTTTGCATACACAAGTGCGATGAAAAATGGGTTAGTTGCTCAATATCTTCAAAGTCCATATGTTTATTAGTTAGGTGAAACTCAAAGTGGAAGAAGAGAAGAAGGTAGTAAAGTGAGAGATCCATTGTATGATCGTATCTTGTTCCATGTCATATTGTTCCTTCTGTCTAGGCTTTCCTACTCATAAACATTATTTAACATAATATAAACTACATGATTTGAGTCATTATTAATGCAATTTTCCTTTGTTCTTATCCTAACATATACAATGATAAATGACAATTATACGACATTATGATTTAGTTGGTGTATGAATGTTTATTTGTTATACAAGCATATTATAACATGTGACTTGTGAAAAGTACGTTTACGAACCGCATGTTTATATTTAATATGATTTATTTAACGTATCATGCAGCGTAATTGGCCAAATTTTATATTCAGTATTACAAAATTAAATATGTAAAAGGGCATGGGTTTATGAAGTTGGATAGTTCTGACTGCTGTTTTATTAAGATTCCATACAAAATTATTGTATTGTCTTCTATATTGCAGATTTGCATATCTTTAAAATTATTCTAGTACGTTAAAGAACAGAAAAAATATATAATTTTCGTTAATGGGTATACACAAGAGTTACATTAAAATTCGATAAACTATACGGGGGCAACTGTCACAACATGTGTTGCTAAGATAATGTAGTTTGTTCTATTAGGTGTTATTAGCCTCAGTGAGATATGCACAGTTTTGTTTACGTGAATAATATATATAAAGGTATTTAAAGATACATTTTCAGTTAGTTTCTGGACATGCACATGATCAGATTTCTTAGATCAGAGTGATTTATTAACTAATAAATCAAACATTTTGGACGTACGTTAGTCCAGTTTGTCGATTTTTTTAAAAAAAAAACTAATTATGAGTTTCTATTACTAAAAGATTTTTTTTTTGACATCAAAAGACTGATTCAACATTATGATAATTTTCAAAGAATGTTAAGTCTCATTCGTTATAGGTTTGAAAATATATGAATCAATCAAATATGTATATCCTTAACAAAAACTGGGGTAAGTATGAATGTTTTCACCAATTGGCATTACGATATTTAGTTTGTAAAATCAAAAGAAAAAGGTTAATTTCTCATATTATTTGAAACTTTCGAGTTTTTTTTTGTTAAATAGGCCAAAATAGCCTCTTTTTTTTTTTTCCTTTAAATGCAAACAATTTTTTTCCTTGTATAAAAAAATTCACATCCGTGTGCGAGAAGGCAGAAGAGGAAGAGAAGATAATGTCTCAGAGAATAATGCTAAGAGATCATGAAGCTAATGGATGGGAACGTTCCGACTTCCCAATCCTCTGCCAATCTTGCCTCGGCGACAATCCTTACTTGCGCATGGTGATTGATGTTTTCTGTTTATGTGAAGTTGTTATAAGTAACTTGGCTAGTACTCTAGGTTTAGGGTTATAGCTGGCTGATATTAAAGTGTTATATATACATTGTTTGGTATGTAGGCACTAGCGAATTTTGACAAGGAATGTAAGGTATGTACACGGCCTTTCACAGTGTTTAGGTGGCGACCTGGCCGTGCTTCTAGATACAAGAAGACTGAAATTTGTCAGACTTGCTCTAAGATGAAGAACGTATGCCAAGTCTGTCTTCTTGATCTTGAGTATGGTCTTCCAGTTCAGGTCAGAGACACGACACTCAATATTACTACTAGTCATGACTCTCTCCCAAGAAGCCATGTTAACAGAGAGTACTTTGCTGATGAACATGACCGAATGGTATAGTTTGATAGTTTGATAGTTTCCCTCATTGGTGATTTTGATTATTTTTTTTCTTTTTATATATGGTAGACTAGAGCTGGACTGGATTGTGACTCTTCATATGAGAAGATGGGACGTAATGATACTCTTCTTAACCTTCGAAGAAAAGAACCACACTATGAAAGGAACCAGCCAAAGATTTGCAGTTTCAATACTATCGGTAAGTGTACAAGAGGTGTTGAATGTGCATTCAGACATGAGATGCCCAAGACTGGAGAGTTATCACACCAAAACATTAAAGATCGTTATTATGGGTAATGCTATTTTCTGCAGCTGTTGTCTTTTCAAATGCTTGTTTGAATTGTTTCTCATTGTCTCATTTACTTGTTGACAGTGTAAACGATCCGATTGCGATGAATTTGCTTCGAAAAGCTGGTGAGATGAGCAGTTTAGAACCACCAGAGGATGAAAGGATCAAGACTCTTTACATCGGTGGACTTATTAACTCTGGAACGATTCTCGAGCAGGACATATTAGACCAGTTCTACGTTTATGGAGAAGTCCAATCTATTAGAATCTTGGTTGAGAAAGTTTGTGCGTTTGTCACATTCACAACCAGACAAGACGCAGAGAAGGCCATGCAAGAGCTCTCCAACAGGCTAGTCATCAATGGTCAGAGGCTAAAACTCACATGGGGAAGATCTCATGTTCCAAAACATGATCAAGATAGTTGGACGTACCAAGAGGGTAGTAGTGTGGCTCACAGTGGTTTACTACAAACACCAATGCACCCAACACAACGTAACCAGGACAGAGCTTATTACTCATCAATGGACCCGCAGAGAATGGGTGGTTCAGACAGAGCTTCTTCTTACCTGATGCCTCCACACCAACCATACACACCACCACCATATTGACATAATATATGTTCTTTTCTTTTTGTTGAGACATCAGTTAAACAAAGCAGATCAATCCTGTGTTTTAACTAGTTTCATAGAATAACCAAAAATGTTATATTGCTCTATACTAAAGATGTTGTAGCTTACATGACTGTTTTCTCTTACTTGGAAGATAAAATAACAGAAACTGAGTTAACATCATCATCATCACTATCTTCACCATCAAGATCATCATCCTCGGAATCCACATCAGAAACCTCCTGATCTAAGTAGCTTTCGTGGTGATGATGAGAGCCCCAATCAGGTGGGAAAGTCTTCTGCAACATCTCTGTGAGCTCACCACCAAAACCTTCTATCTTAGACAAACATTTAGACCAGTGAACCGCTGTTCCCATATCAACAATCAAACCAGCTTCCACCATCTCTTTGCAAATCGACATTACTCCCGAGTATATATACCCTTCAGCCATTGAAGCACGAGAGAGAAGCGATGTCATAAGACAGTGATACACAGCTTTATCAGGTTTTAGCCCCATCGCTTTCATCTCCTCGTAGCAACTCAAGGCTTTCTCTGGAAGAGAAGCTCTAGCCCATCCTTTTATTAATGTTGTGTAGGTCTTAACGTTTGGTTTCACTCCTATTGCTTCCATCTCTTGGATTGTTTGTGTAGCTCTCTGTCAAAACATGTTCTAACAACTTACAACAAAACCAAGATGTGTAATGATCAAAGATGTGTAAAACTTACATTCATGTCGCCAGCTTTAGAACAAGCACTAATGAAAGATGTGTAAGTATGAATATCTGGTTTAACACCTTCCTTCTTCATCTGCTGCATCAAATCAGCAGCTTCCCATACATCTCCTCTCCTTGCCCATCTACAATAAACTTAAGTAAGAATGTGATTTCAAGAAGTGGTTACAAAATGTTGATGATTCTCTTTACCCATCAATCAATATGTTATAGACAAAGGAATTGCGAGGGATATTCCTTGTGCTCATCTCTTTAGTAACAGCTAATGCACTCTGCATCCGTCCTGACTTGCAGCAAGCTTTAAGCAATGCCTCGTAAGTGAAGATATCAACCTTCAAACCTTCGTTTTGTAGCCTTGTGAAATACTCAAAGGCTTTCCCTGTATCACCAACCGATGCATACCCTTGCATGATCTTTGTGTAAGTGTGTTCGTTTGCACTAACACCAGCCAACGTCATCTCATCTAATATCTCAACCGCCTTCTCCATCTGACGTTTCTCAACTAAACCATTAATCAAAGCATTGAAAGTGTGAACTGTTGGAACACATCCACATCTCCTCATCATATCGAAAACTTCTAGAGATTTCCTCATGTCACCGGACTTGGCATATCCGTTTATGATAGGCATGAAGGTCCTTGTGGTTGGTCTATGCCTCAGCTTCTGCATTTCTTTAACGGTCTGGATGGCTCGGTCCATGTTACCCATTCCGCAGAAGGCTGAGATGATGTTGTTATACAGTATAACATCTGGTTTCATGCCGTCATTAACCATATCTTCAAATACAGCAAAGGCATTGGCCCAATCTTTTAGTTTAACAAACCCATTGATCATCATTGAATAGGTCTTTAAGTTATGCTTTATGCCTTGTTCCTTCATCGTTCTGCTTACTTCCAGAGCTTTTGGAATCTTCCCAACCTAATCAGAGAAGAGGCAAAGAGTATTGAGACACAATACACCATGAAAAACATCTAAGTATTGTTTCTTCTTACCTTAGTGTAAAGATTAATGAGGCAACCATAAGTGACAACTGTTGGAGTAAATCCACATTCCTATAGCAAAAAAAAAAACATCTTCACTTTTGCTCAAATTACTAAAGAAGGAAATAAGGAAGAAGAGACCAAACCTTAAGTCTTTTGAAAACAATTAAACATTTCTTCTCATCAGCGACCATTGTATAACCATCCATCATGGTGTGGTAGATGGCAACTGGAGCGTCAATACCTTCCTCTTCCATCTCCCTAACTAATGCTTCTGCTCGTTCCATGTTGCATGTCTGACTGAAAAATTGTTCAGACCAGACCTTTTAGTTTAAAGACAGAACAGACAGATCCTTTCAGAGATCATATCAGTGTGCTTACCAGTGTGCATATATGATCTTCCCATATATACTGGCATTAAGAGATTTGTGTATCCTTTTGGCCTCATCAAACCAGTGATCTGCAGCTCTTCCAAAGACAACAAAAGTATCAGATGTAAATGATGTGTATATTAACAAGCACTTGAATGATTAAACACAATTATTTTTTAATTACTTACTCGGCGTTTCCAGCTTTAGAGAAGCCTCCAACGATTACACTATAAGTCACCAAACTCATCTCAATACCTTCTTCTTTCATCTTACGAACACAAGACAATGCTTCCTCCATGTCTCTACCAACTGCATAAGCGTGAATAAGGCTGCATCAAACAAATCCTCCTTTTTTTAACCTTCCGAAACTAATTACATCTATAATACATTTTGTAACAAGAAGAGATACCTTGTGTATATACGTGATGTTGGAGTGATACCCCTCGCACGCATCCTCTCAAAAGTCTCACGTGCACGATGCACATCCCCTCTTCTTCCATAGAACTTCACCATCAAACCAAACTCTGTCCTAGACGGCTGAGGAATAAAACATTAAATCAGTAATACAAGTCGAAAACAGAACATAAGTAACAAAAGACAGACAAACCTTGTTGATCTTCTCGAAAGCTGAAACAACGGCTTGCCAGTTATTATCTCCATTAGTATCTAAAATCCTTTGTAGAGTCTTCCTTGACCCTTCTCTCTCCTGATGCCACGATGACTTACTCGACATCTTCGCGTCTTCTTCTTCTCCTTCTTGCTGAACCCATCTCACTCTCTGCTCAGCTTTCGTCTTCAGCCTCTTCCCGTCGTCAAGCTTCACCGTCAACACTCTTCCGTGAAACTCAACGCCGTCAAACTCCACAGCCTTCATTGCGGATTTCTCCGTCGCGTAGATGATGAACCCGAATCCAGCGTTCTTCTCCACCTCGTGATGGCCTTTGATTAGAATGGTGTTCTCTATCGGACCGAACTGTCGGAAAAACTCTTCAAGCTCTGGTTTTTTTATCCAAGTTGGTAAATTTCCGACAAATATCTTCCCTTCTTGTCTGAACTCCAGTTCTGGCTTGCGAGTTTCTTCTTCCGGAGGCTTCCGTAAGTCATCTCGGGATTGGGTTTCCTCCACCGGAGGTGGTGGTGGTGGTGGAGAGAGTTTGCTGGACAAACGTAGCTTCGAAGCTAAAGCAGAGCCAAAGGAAGAGACTTTACTCGCAACCTCTGATTGAGACACAGAAGAACGACTTGTCAGACCCTTGAGAGGATTCTTCAGAGGAGTTTTAGGCAAAGGGGAAGAGGAAGAAGGAGAAGAAGAGCCAAGAGATTTCTCCGGTCGGCGAAGGTCAGGACTTTCAGGAGGTTCCGGCGGAGGCTGTGGTGGTTGTGGTTTGAGGGAGTAGGAGATGGAAGCCACCGGAGAGTGACGACGGAGGATGGTGGCGGATGAGTAAGGAAAGCGTGGAGCAGAGAGCGACAACACGCTCCCTCCATTATCCATTTCTCTCTATCACCTCACTTTCTCTCTCGGTTTCTCTTTTCTCCTTTGGAATGTTACTTATGTATGTTAAATTACTAATTTGCCCTTACCTAATCATAGATTAGAAAATTGATTGGCAACTAAGCTCGCATCAGTAACTATTAACTCAATGAGAGCAAAAACTCAAAAACATGGAATAGATAAAAGGTCTAACATTCAGTTTCAGACATAAGCAAACACATAATCACTCAAAAGAGATGCAACATTTTTATCCCGCTAACAGTGAAAAAACAACATACTTCTTGATTGTTAAGAGTAAACTCCTTAGAACCTTCTGGGAGGCCTGCCAAAAGCTGGCTGCACAGTCTGTGGCTCAATCACAGACACACCAGCAACGTCAGACATGCCAAGGGAAGCAAGCATCTCCAGAGTCTCTTTGTCGACCTTGATCTCATCGGTCTTGATCGCAGACTCATCGGGGACAAAGTCCATGCGGCGTTCACGCTCTTCCTCTTGAAGCTTGAGTGAGATGCCACGTACTGGTCCTTTCTGGATACGCTTCATGAGATGGGTGGAGAATCCGGCGATCTTGTTGCGGAGACGCTTGGAAGGGATGATGGCGACTTCTTCGAGGATCTTCTTGTTGGTGTGGAAGTCGAGTGTCATGCGAGAGTAGTACTTCTCGATCACTTGACGAGATGATTTCTTCACGGTCTTGGTTCTGACACGCCCCATGTTGCAGTTACCTTTGTCTTACTTACCTGCTAACAGAAGAAGACCACAAGCAAACTCATGTCTTATTAGCAAGAACACATTGAAATAATCATGTCAAAAATAGATTAATAAACAAATAGTATAGGCGACGAGATATTAGTGTAAGTACATAGATTGTTATAGCAGAAGTTTCAGTAGAATTACATATCAAGATTACATTTATCAACAACATAAGAACAGTGAGCTAACTATCAAAACCTAATCCATCGATACATTCAACAAAACTAACATCATTAGAACGAGTCATAACCATGAAGCAAATCAACCAGTTTTTCTAATTTTCAGTGATACTTATCAACATTGATGAATCTAGCAAAACGTAATACTACTATTCTATACATTTCACACAGAAAAACAAAAAGACAGCGACAGGAAAACACATCAAGCATAGATCAGAAGCTTCTGTAGGTTTCAACGAGTTCTCGACAGTGATTCAGTGACTAGG
Organism: Diplotaxis tenuifolia; assembly: GCA_014822095.1. NCBI lineage: Eukaryota > Viridiplantae > Streptophyta > Magnoliopsida > Brassicales > Brassicaceae > Diplotaxis > Diplotaxis tenuifolia. Next base: position 664 of record JABAYD010067717.1, on the reverse strand, counting down.
TTTAGGCAGAACGTACCTGCGAGGGAGATGATGCGGCGGCAAAGAAAAATGAAGGAGCAAAGACGGAGAAGAGGAACTGCCTTTTCATTATAAATAAAGGTTCTCGTTAGGGTTTAATTGTTATCCATCTATGGGCTTTAACCCCAGGCCCATATTGGTTTGGGCTGTTATTCGATTTAATAAGGCTAACTGATACCCAATTGGCCCTAAAAGTTAAAATAGGAAAATATGTTTTCTTTTTTTGTCATTAAGGAAAATATGTTACACAAGCCTACAAAACTACACAATCGAAGTTTTTTTTTTTGGTGAAAATAAATATTATTTGGTGAATAGTGTACTTAATTAATTAGTTGAATCGAAAGTGTTGACCTTTTTAATGCTACACTTAGTTGAAAATTGGGCTTTGACTATATTAATAGCCCAACTGTCAAACAGTTTGGTCAAATTTTGCGGTATACGTAAATAAATTTTTCATAATTAAAGCCCAAGAATTGTAAAATTAAAAAATCATTCTAGTTTTGCTTTTCGTATTTTTAGCTAGTTCCAGGCACATGATATCTAGGTTTTTGAAAGTATTTGTGATTTGCTTCGAATGCTACGGATATTTAATTTTTTGATTTGCTTTCTTTCGGAGAAATACGGATATTCGGAAAAACGGATATCC
>JABAYD010067691.1:0-11331 GCA_014822095.1 Diplotaxis tenuifolia | reverse complement strand
TGCAGGAAAGTCACTTATGGTCCACAAAAGCATTGCATGCATCGTAAATTTGTTTTCGTTGAAGAATCCTACGTCCGCACCTCTGTTGACCACAAATCTTTGAACTCTTTTATCAGTGGTTGTAGAAAAACATCGAGAGACCTTTTTGGATGATTAGGACCAGGTATTAGTATGGTCAAGAATAGAAAAAACAGGTATTCGTCGCATGCACATCTCCAGTGGCTGGTTGTGCGTAAGAAATACTGGACACAATAAATATTGTCTCCCTGATATTTCAAATGGACTAAATCCATCTGTACATAATCTAAGATACACATTCCGGATATTGCTAGCGAACTGTGCAAGTACTTTGTTAAAATGTTTACAAGGTCTTGCAGCTGATGGATGAGTCATCTCACCTTCCGTATGAGTATGCTCGACATGCCATCTCATCCCTCCAACAGTCTCCTCAGATTGTTACAATATTTTCAATTTGTACCCTATTACGCCCTCGTCCTTGCAGTTTGAATCATGGCTTCTTTCAGAATCAACAGTCTTCTAACTTCTCATCATCTCCCAAGTAAATCATGCAGTTATCGATGTTTTAATATTTTAGATACATCAAAGATGTTTAACGTAGTGACTATACCAAATGACTTCTTAAATCTATGAAACTCCTTTGAATGAGTTGAGAAAGAAGACCATTTTATTAATTTAATAAATTGATCAAATTTAAATCACACAACCACGCGTAACGTAGAGAAGAACCCTAGTAAATATAAGAGTGTCCGCAATGCGGGTTCGACGCGAATCCTTAGCGTCTCCCCCTATGCATAAAGGGAAAAAAAATTAATATGTTAATGGGGCGAGTTAAGGATTAATCCTTAGTAAAGGGGTGATAAGAGGCTGATCCTTGGTGACGTGGCGCGGTTAATTGGGCATCCGTTGGCTTGTGCGGACGAAGAGGGGAAAAAAATTCACTTTCGCGAGAAACAGAAAGAAAAAACTTTCTCTCCCCCGAAGGCGATTCGAAAGGCGAAAAGGCGACGATCTCCGTTGAGGTAAATCGAAGACTTCGACTTGTTTTTTTTTGTGGATAAGGAGTAGTTGGATGTTGATTTCAACAGTTCTTAGTGCTTGATTGTGTTTTTTATTAGAGTTTGGATCTAAAATCGAATTGGGGATTATTATGAAATTAGGGCTCTCGGTTGGCTTTGCTAATTCCTTCCTTTCCTTGCGGTTCTGTGTTGTTTTCTTATTCGATTACTTTCTAAATCGCATTGTTTAGACTCTGATATGATATTTTAGTTTACAGATTTTGATATATAGACTCTGATTAGCTTATGTTGTAGCAGGTTCTGAAATGAACGAGGACGACGAGATACGAGACATGAAAGCACGCAAGGACTACTACAACATGCTCCACTTTGTTTCTGATGCTCAACAGGGGATTCCTAAAATCTGCCCCTGTGGATCCATCACGAAGGAAGTTGTAGATGAGGAGGATAGTTATGACTATCTCCCTGGGAATAGATACTTCATTTGCAAGGACTTTCAGGTTTGCATTGTGCTTTCTTATTATCGTCATTGTTCTTGCATAAGTATTTATATGTTTCTTACTACTGTTATGTTTTTGTCAGAATGACGGGCTGCATTTCAGGCAACCATGGGTTAAGAGTGTGCAAGAAGATGTTGAGAGGCTCAAAGAAAGGGTTCAGGAGCATGAGAAGCTTCTTAGAGAGTGCCAGTCACTTAAGGTGAGTTAACATTTTTGCTGCATCATAAGTTTGAATTATTTTTTATTGTATCTTTCTTACATATTGATCGGTTTATTTGATGGCTGTTCAGGACCAGGTGAGGAGGCTACTTATGCGTGTGTCTGAACTTGAGAGAGGCCTTTGAGGTTAGTGTTTGTATCTTTCTTACCTATCTTCTTTTATTTGTTTTAAATCTTTAACAATCTAGTTCGAATTTACTAGTTAGAATTGAAGACAATTGATTCTTTTCGGTTTAAAGTTGTTAACGTTGTGGTTATAAATGCTGACTAAAACTACCATTAACTTTTGCCTTAACCACTTTTTTAGACTAAAACTTCAATGAATTTACTCTACGTGTATTGATAGGACATATTCCTACTAGGATTAAATAGCGTTGAGTTCACAAACCCTTATTTAATCCTCTCGGTTTCTGCTAGAGAAACACAGAGACTAAAATAGATTCTTCAATGGCAAACTCCTCTAGTTTGGTTAATATTTTAACTAGCCAAGGTGTAGTTGACCTTGACTCATCGGAACCTCTTTGCTTTAGTAGCCAGTGTTCTGATGAGTCTACTGTCAAAGAGCGGCGTAAGTGGTCACCAAAGGAGGATTAATCCTCATTGGTGCTTGGCTCAACACGAGCAAAGACCCTATAGTTAGCAATGAACAAAAGTGCGGTGCCTTCTGGAAGAGGATTGTAGAGTACTACAACTCCAGTCCTCTTCTCGTTGGGACACCTCCAAGGGAGCTACGGCAATGCAAGCAAAGGTGGGCTAGGATCAACGAGCAGGTGTCAAAGTTTGCTGGCTGTTATGAGATGGCACTGAGGGAGCAGAGAAGCGGGCAAAATGACAACGACGTTATGCAGGCTGTGTTGAATACATACCACAGTGACCACAACCTTAAGTTCACCTTGGAGCATGCTTGGAGGGCCCTCAGACATGATGCGAAATGCTGCTCCAGTAATATAGAGAAAGACGGTGGTGGCAAGCGCAAGACCGTTGATTCCAGTGGAGTATCAGTGGGAGAGACAGAGGAGAGACCAATGGGTGTTAAGGCTGCTAAGGCTGCTAGCAAGAGGAAGAAAAGTGGAAAGGAAGAGGAATATAATCAGCTAGAAGGAATGTTGGAGATCAAAAAACAAATCTCCAAGCAAAGTTTGCTAGAGAGTTTGATTACAAAGACCGAGCCACTCTCTGAGATGGATCTGGCTCTGAAGACGAAACTCATGTCTGAATTATTGTGATGGTTTGTTAGCTCTAGTCTTATTACTTGCCTTGTTTGTTAACTCTAGTCTTATTACTTGCCTTGTTTGTTAACTCTAGTCTTATTACTTGCATTGTTTGTTAACTCTAGTCTTATTACTTGCTCTAGTCTTGCTTGCGTTGTTTGATATCTCTAATCTCACTTGCCTTGCTTTCTCTGTTTCAGGTCTAGTACAAGACCATGTGCCTGCTAAAGACAAAGGATGCTGTCTCTTCCTTGTTTACTCACGGGTTGTATGCTTTTCTATGTATTGTAGTCACGGGTAGTATGCTTTATCTTGTCCTTTTGTATTGTAGTTCCATGTGAACCTTTTATCTCTAGACTCAGATCTCTACTTGCCTTTATGAAGGCTGTTGTAAACTCGGTTGTATCACCATAATTTGCACTCTATCTATTTAGCAATCTCTCTCTTTTAACTTGTATGATTCTATCTCTCATGAGATCACCAAAGCTCTTTAGTTCATATTAACAAATCAACAAGACTCACCAATACACCACTCTCACCACTCGTTCTCAACAAGACCCACCATCACACAACTCTCGACAAGCCACTCTCAAACAACTCTCAACAAGACTCACCAATACACCACTCTCGAAGAAGCCACTCTCACCACTCGTGATCAACAACCCACCCCTCTCAACACTCGTTCTCAACAAGACCCACTCTCGAAGAAGCCACTCTCACCACTCATGATCAACAACCCACCCCTCTCAACACTCGTTCTCAACAAGACCCACTCTCGAAGAAGCCACTCCCACCACTCTCAACAACTCTCGAACACTACTCGGTAACTCACTATATCTAAGTCCAAGTACATGCATAATTAATTAGGACTTGTGTTTGAACTTAGTACTCGGTAATAAACTTTTTGCTAATTAGATATAAATATAAAAATTATATTTTCAAATTTTTCTTTAGGCCCCTCGAAAAGCTTATAATTATAATTATGTAAATACTTTATGACCAAGTAATTGCTATATGATGGTAATTATCTATCTAAATCTCAAATGAATTGGGAAATTATATTGAAAAATGAATATATTTTTTAGTTCTAAGATGGCCGATGAAGTCGATCGAAGATTAGATGCTGCTTTGAATGAGGCTTTCGATGAATATTTTGAAGATACATACAACAACATCGTGGAAAATCGGAAAACTAAAAAGAATAATCGTACATATATACCACGAGACCGCGAAGAGAGCCACAACCGTCTATGGAATGACTACTTCAGTGAAGAACTGGTGTTTCATGCCAATTAATTCAGACGTCGTTTCCGCATGAACAAGGAGGTTTTCATGCGTATTGTGAATCGTCTCTCAGAGACTTATCCTTTCTTTCGACAAAGGAGAGACGCAATCGGAAGATTGGGATTATCTCCACTACAAAAGTGTACGGCAGCTATGCGTATGCTTGCTTATGGTTGTGCGGCTGACTCATGTGACGAATATCTCAAACTCGGTGAAAGCACAACCCTTTCATGTTTATCCAATTTCACAGAAGGCGTAATCGAATTATTCGGTGATGAGTATCTACGAAGACCCACTCGGGATGATCTTCAACGACTACTCGATATTGGCGAGATGCGCGGTTTTCCTGGGATGATAGGAAGCATCGACTGTATGCATTGGGAGTGGAAAAATTGTCCAACCGCTTGGAAGGGACAATTCACCCGTGGATCAAAAAACCGTCAATTGTGTTGGAGGCCGTAGCTTCTCAAGATCTTTGGATATGGCACGCTTTTTTGGACTTCCAGGTACCTTAAACGATATTAATGTCCTCGATCGTTCTCCTGTTTTTGATGATATTGTACAAGGTCGAGCTCCCCCGTTAGAGTATGTTGTCAACGGACACAAGTACAATTTGGCGTACTACCTTACCGACGGTATCTATCCAAACTGGTCAACATTTATCCAGTCTATCTCACTCCCTCAAGGTCCTAAAGCAGAGTTATTTGCTCAAGTTCAAGAATCGGCACGAAAAGATGTGGAGCGGGCTTTTGGAGTATTGCAAGCCCGATTTGCGATTGTGAGATACCCCGCTCTTTCATGGGAAAAAGAGAAGTTAGGGAAAGTTATGCGAGCATGTATCATATTACACAATATGATAGTCGAAAATGAACGAGATAGATACAATCTGATCGATACATCGGAATTTGAAGAAGAAGACGTTGAAAGAAGTTCCCGTGTAGAGGAAGTGTCTTCTAGTACGTACAGGCCTCCAAGTCTCGATGATATGCTCGCCGTTCGGGTTCATGTTCGCGATAGGCGTATACATGACCAATTGAAGAAAACGATTTAATTGAAAATGTTTGGAATAAATTTGGTTATGATGTTTAATAATTATTGTATTTTTTAATTTAATAATGCAATAAATAAAATTTTAATTTTCATATTTAAAATTTTAATATTTTTTTATTCTTAAAGATTCCAAATCGAGTAACACTATTGCAGATAACAATTTGACTAGAATACTTAACTATTTAGAAAAAACAAAAAAATTACTAAACTAATCCTAAGGACTCTACACACAATAACACCATAGTGGGTGTAGTCTAAAGGTGATGATTTGTTAATTATTAACTAGGTTTTGACTCGCGTTTTTCAAGCACAGAAATTTTTTATTAAAAATTTATATGATTAGTTTTTGCTTTTACTTAAAGTATGTTTTAGTATAAAATCAGTAATCCGAAATTTGTGGTGATGATTGGTTTACATTAATTTTTAGTTTATATTTTTTTTGAATTTTAGATTTGGTTTTAGATTTTAGTTTTTAGCTTTTAGTTTTTAAGTTTCGATTTTTGATTTTCAGCTTTTGGTTATGATTTTTAGTTTTTATATATGCTGAATTAGTTTGAACTGATATTGGCAACAGACAAATCTCACATAATCGAACATCTAATTTAAAATTGAAAATCTGTCAAATTTGTTTTTAAAAGTTTGCAATAGTTTATTTTTAAAATAAACAAAAACAAAAATATAATCCGCATTTTCAGTCATTGGTTTTGGCTTTTAGTTTTTAGATTTGGTTTTTGATTTTTCTTTACATTTATTTTTTTTTTAAATAATCAGTAGATTTCCATATTTGTTAAGGAACTGTTAAGATATAAAATCTATTTTTTTCATAGAATAAGTAAATTTCCATAGTTCATATTTTAATGATATTTAAATATACATATTAATCGTGTTGGTTTAATTTAAGTAATACGGTTCAACCAACGACATGTCATATATTATTTGTAATGCTCTATAAATGGTTAAATGACAACTTGTATCAGTAGATAAAATAAGGACTCTTGTTTTAATAGAGTAAGATTTACACTAGTAATAAAACAGTAATCTAAGTGGCTTCGATTGTTTTTCTTCATCTTTGTGTTTCTTTTTATTGATTCGACTTAAATCGCATCATATAGTAATATATTGACAATATTGTGCATATGTAAAACTGATAATCTAACATAGACGACGTTAAAACAAAAATAAGCTTACATGTCTTTCTCTAGAGTTGGCATCAATAAAGTTGGAATCTATAAACTAGAGTTTATTATTTGGTTGTGATTTGATGGATGGCTCTTTTAACCTCAGCAATGCTTTGTTTCTTCCCTGTCACTTTCGCCCTTATCTCTGCCTCAAATTTATGGTCGTTCACGGCGGTATGAACCGCAGTGGTCTCTATACCAAGCTCCTTAAGTACCTGAAGGACGTGGAGTAATAAACCGTCTCGGTACTCGCATCTCATCTCTAACAAAACATCGCTCTCTATGATGGAAACTTCTACTTCTTCCCAAGTTCTTCCCTTCCCGATACACATCCGCTTATGTTTTGGCTCGTGATGAGTAGACTCCAGCTCATGGATCCTCTTACAAAGATGGTTTACGTACTCAATGGTGTCTCCAAGGATCGAGACTTTATCCATCTTGGTCACAAATGGAACCAATGATCTCAGCGTTATGAATCTCTCATTTAGCTTCTCTCTCCTGCGTCGCTCGGCCGCCACGTGGTTAAGCTCTTCCCGCGGCAGCCTCTTATTTTTAGTGGTGTCATGGAAGAAAGGAACTCTCAAGATTATGTGTTTGAGCATCCATTGCGACGACAAGGACGAGACTCTCCCCACTCGCTGATATTGCTGAGGCTCTTTGACATTCTCAACTCTCCATGAAACAAACGATGATTGGACGTAAGAAGATGTGGAAACTGAATCTGAAAGAAGACTGGTGGGTTGTGACATGAGAACTGTTGATACTGTCAGAGAATAATTTCCGCCTTCTTCCATGAGATTCATCATGTCCATGTGTGTATCTATATGTACAATGATAGATTCTAGAATTACCAAAATGAGAAACGTTTTGTTACTGTTATCGAAACTTAATTATAGTGATTTTGTTAACTAATTTAATGTAATAAGAAAGGTGTACCAAAAAAAAGGTGTACGGTATACCTAAACTATTGGTTGCTTCTATTTGGAAATCCGAGAGTAGATTTTGATTGGAGACGTCATCATCGTCAGGAGAACCAAGTCTTATCTCCATTGACATTGTCATTTCTTCTTCTAATTCTTCTTCTTCACCTTCTCTTTCGTCTTCATGCTCTTCGTTGGTGGAGTGTGCAAAAAGAGCAGGCTTAGTGTTTGACTTCGGGTGGTTGAGGAAGAAACTCTTTATGTGTTCAACAAACGCTTCATTTTCTTTTACCTTCACATACAAACACAACATATCATGCATCCTTCTCCCTGGTTCTCCCTCTCATGCTTATTTTTAATTAGGTTGTGTGTGTACATGTTTTACTTTTACATGATTTGGTTGTGTATATAATGTATCGGAAAACTATATTTTTATCATAAGACTACGAATGGCTGAAGTTTCTGTATATTATTTCCTTTATTTCTTTATAAAACTAAGCACAATATATTTTCGTCTAAAGTATAATCTTTTGGTACGGAAGATTTACCTTGTTCGTTGTGCCTATTTCCAAAACTCCATCAAGCACTGGAATGCAAACCACTGTCTGTTTTTTTTTCATCACAAAACAATTCTCGAACATGAAAAATTAACTTTGTTGATACCTTTCATATAAGAAAATATTAATAAAGGCAACAATTACCTGAATTTTGGCACTCTAATCAATGTAGAAAGAGAATCCAAGTAAAGAAGAAGATAAAATTAATAAGTTTGATGAATGAGCTATATAAAATTGCGTATATCTAAATAGGTAATGACTAAAAGGAAATAAACCTTTGCAAGAATAGCCCTACAGAAGATTTTACAGTCAACCTCATTTGCACCACTTAGCCATACGTGCTTCCTCCTTGCATACGCCTTTCCTGGCATCCTACAAATTATTACTTCTACATTTATATTTTTTTCCTCCATAGAGAAAATAAATTAATTATGCCTATAACTAACAGACTTTGTTATGCATTTATGTATCATCTATATATGCTTTCTACTTTAGATAATCAATAAACAAACCCATAAGAATCTCAACGGTCCAATTATTTTCAGCAAAATGAAGTGTACGTTTTCACACACTCCAATACATTTCTTCTTTCAGTAACTTAAACTCCCCAGTTTGTCTTTAATGCTTCCATAATATTTGTGATTCGCATTTAACACACAATGCTATTTTTGTCTTCACTAAGAGAAGATGAAAAAGACAAATTAAGAAAGTCTGAGTAGTCTTTTTGAAAAAAAACTTTGAAGAGAGAGAGAGAGAGAGAGTTGTTGTACCCAAAAGGAGGAGCGAAAGAGTAAGAGGAGATGCTAATCACGTAAAACCATTCAGTCTCCGTCAAATCCTCCGGCGACAATGCTGTGCAAACCCTCGCTTCCATCGATGAATCTCTGGCCAAAAGCGTCTCGCAAAGCTCCCTCAGCTGTTGGCTTCTCTCCAGCGCAGCCTCTTCCGCCGTAACTTCCGCCGGCTGAGTTGTCTTTCTTGTCTTTATTGCACCGTTGTAGTATCCACCACCCCACACCAATTCCCTAATCGATTTGACATTTAGTTACTTGTGCTTTTTATAATAAGGATAAAGTTATTGTATTTATATATTGTGAGAGATCGATGAAATGAAAAGAGAACCTTTGAGGACAAAGTTGCCAGAAGAGACTATAAGTCCACTCCACAGATTGCATCACCGCCTTAAGCAGCCCTTCAAGCTCTCTTTCCTCAGCTCCGATCACTTTCTCCACCGGTACAGTACTTGATCCATCCATCTTTCCCGAAGATGAGAAAATGTTTTAGATCTCTCTATGTGTCTACTGAAGAGAGAAAGATCTTGCAAGTTTCAAAGGGTTTTGATATGAAAGAGGAAGATATTATTTATGCTGATTTAACTTGGTTTTGGACCACGGTTAATTTAATTTATGTATGTATATATACCATTTTAATGTTTTCGTAAGACGCTGACATAAGTTAAGTAATGTATATAATAATTCTATGTATGGGTATAAATGCATGACCAAAAACTCAAGATGCAGTAAAAGTTGACTATGGTTTTGACTGGTTGGTCCACCAGACGTTGGATGAGAGTAGAATACAGATGAAATAAAAAGTTATAATGGTCTTGTAATCGTCTGATTGGAGAATCAAAATGTAGAATGCATATTTCTTAATACGTTATAATATTTGATTGGGAAAAAAAAGCATAACATATTTCAGTCGAGAAAATAGCTAACTGACAAACAATAGAAAACAGGCGTTGCTTTGACTTGTGTTACTATCCTTGCGGGTTTCACATCTTTCTCTTTCTCATTATTTTCTCCTATTTGGAAATTTGCAATATTCTAATTTTCATCAACCAATTTAAAAAAGGTAAGAAAGTAACATCCTTAAGTTTATTTAAATGAAAAGAGAAAAAAAGGGAAGGGGAATGGTAGAATTGTTGACCTGACTGGTAAGTAGAGAAAAGAAAGTGGTTTGGTGTTATAAAGGAGGAGACTGAGATGTTTCACGATCCTTATTTTTAATAATTGATGGTAATTGTTGGACAAACACCCACCATGTCTTTAAAAATTAAAGTTGCATTCATAATTTACATGTTTTAAATATTATATAATTTTATACAATCCATATATTAATTATTTTCAATAATATTTTTAAATTTAACTTTTTGTATTAAGAAAATGTATAACCACTACTCTATATACATATTCATAATTAAATATTCAAAAAAATTATTAGAATGTCATTTTTAGTTTTGTAACATGTGTCTAAGTTTATATTTCAGTCTTATATTTTGTGAAATAAATTAAAAATATTATTTTGAGATGTTAATATATTCACGTTTAATTATGTAAAGGTAATTTTTAATACAAATTAACAGTAAACTTATCCTATTAAATAACCCATACCTACAATATCATGATTTAAAATAGTATTTATTTTAATAAAAATTAATTTTAGTTTTAATATGTATCGTGTTAATTTTTAAACCTCTCAAAATGTTTTGCAGTGGTCAAATGTTATTTTTTGTAACTTTTGATAGAAATGAGTTAAAATTGTCGTATATGATTAATATATTGCATAATGTATAAAATAAACCGTTAAAAATCTATATTCGTAAGTAAAAATATCATTCGTAACCCGTTTTACTATATTATAAAATAATATAAATATTAGTTAATAATTTGGTATAATTTGAACAAATACTCTATTTATATTTAAGAATTTGAAAAGTACATCTATATTTTATTTTATTTTTAATTATACTTTCTTTAATGTGATATGACATTTTTATCTAGATTTAAATTAAAACTACATATTTTAATAATTACAATACAAAATATTCTAAATCATTATAAATTTATGAAATCACTTGCTACAGTAAGTATTGAAAACATCTATTCTAGTACAATTCAATTCTTTGTACACACATGCATGTACAACATGCAATAAGTATTTTTTGGATGTGTGTGCTAACAGACTTCAATCTAATAATTTTAGAAGATCACATCTTTTTGAGAAGCTTTTTATGCGATTTGGATCGGCCTCAACTTCAAGGATTTGAAGGCCACGTGTGGGCCAGCTAAATATGTGCTTGAAGTGTGGTTTCATGGATCTTTCACAGCGTTTCTAGGTCTGATCCATGAAGTATTGGACCGAGAGAAGAAGAATGCTCATGGAAGGGCCTTAGAACAACATGTTATTAAGAGATCGATGGAGCTAACACTACAAGAAAACAGCGCTATTGTGAGAGAAAAAAATCGTCGGTATTTCGTCGGAATAAGCGAATTCCGAGGACTTTCCGACGAAAATGGTCGTCGGAAAAATTTCCTCGGAATTTCACATTTCGTCGGTATTTCGTCGGAAATTTTCGAGGCAATACCGAGAAAC